>JALLAW010000056.1:0-20838 GCA_036939535.1 Cyclotella kingstonii | reverse complement strand
AAGAAACTTCTGTAGTGCGTCATCTTCACTGAAGTCAAAGGCCTGACTTCGATGCTGCCCCTTTCTCTTCCGTCACTCCCTCGAATGGCCATATTATTGTAAATGAATGGCTAGATGCCCAAGTTTTCATTGAACTCCACCTAACAACGTACATCAAATCTTGGTCTTACCACCGCAGCCAGAAACATGACCTTTGGAATGAACGTCTTGTTCCCCATGTGTCGAGAGGGAAGTTCTTCATGAGGAGCAAGATAACATCTTCTTATCACCTATTCTTTGTAAATTAATTTCTGATCAACATGAATCATGCCAAACATGTTGGCAAATCTCGTCCTTCGTTCATCAGTAAACGTCGTGCAAAAAGCAACTCAGTTTTGCTTATGAAAGGGGGTGAGTAAAGGTTTCACGTAACTGTATTTTATTCTAACCTCGCCCCTTCTCACCATCCTATGGAGTTTTGACTTTGATATCGGAAGATTAGCAGCGGTGGAACGAGTTGTTTGACAGGATTTCAGGGGGACTTGTGTGATGGTATTTAATGCACCAGTTTCGTCAAGCTTTTTTCGCTTAGATTGTTTCTTCCTTGAAGATACAATTATTGCAAGGGCACCATCATTGACAGACTGCAATCTCTTCTTCCACAATGAAGCAGCCGTTTCCTTTGAGGTCCCAAATTCATGACTTACTTGCGTGTAGGCAACATGTGGCAGCTGCCTGTCAACAGACCTTGTGAGCAGTGCCAGGGGAATAGCATTTCCTCCTTCGGGAGTGAGGTTCTTATTCCGCTCTTATTCTGAACCGTCTTATATAGAGAACTAGTCCTTCTTAAAATAGGATTGACTTTTACTCTGACTGTCATTCTCCAAACAAGAGTTATATATATTCCTACTAATTGACAACATACTTGTCCATCACTTGACAGAAATTATCTGTAAATGGAAAGTAAATATATTTACGATTGGAAGATGGAACATTTGACATTCTCCCATCCGCTGACACAAATCAGGCCAAAATATCATTTTACAAACAGCGTTGATGTCGTACTTGTTACACGGAAAATAAGCTCATCAACAACCAGGAGACAAAATAATTGTCATTTTCGCATCACCTGATAGAAATTGGGTCAAATCATCATATGTGTATGCTTACATATGAGGTGATACGCTGCCCATTAATTGGAAAATTAATTTGTCTAAATTAGAAGAAGATATTTGATTATTTTCATAACTTCATTACACTCAACTTGTAATACCTTGTTCGTGACTGATTGACTCAGCCTATGCACACTGATAGAGGAGCACAATTATTTAGCACAATGTGAACTTGAGAGAAGCCTTAGTATGAATCAACTAAGGATGGATATTGTTATGGATACATTAACAATGACACAATACTACTGCTAAAAAGATAAGGGTTTGAAAATCCATCCTTGCAATGCTAAAGGAGGAACCCCAACTTTTTCTTTACTTTTCTTTGGACACTGATATGATAGGCTACTGATTTCATACGATCAGTGCTTCCTTCAACGTCTGAGGGATATTGCAATTATTATGTTCATTACACAAAATGATCTCTCACCTCAAAACAGAGTCTTTTGGCCTGAATGTTCTTCTCCTGATGTGCAGCTAGCAAGACAAGATGGTTCCGTAGAATGTGGGAGTAATGTTTTCCTTATGGATTCTGATAGCTACCTCGAACCAGGGAGAAAAGCTCTCTTCAATCAAAGGGACATTTTTCTATTTAGAAACACTGTAGCCCTGAATGCTGATTCAAGGTATTGGCCTGACTTCAATATCTTCTTTCGCTCCTTCAAAAAAGCAGACGAAGGCGAATGAATTGCCACATTTCCAACTTGACATATTGACCAATTCAATGGCATACATTAATTAACACACCCTTGCCTCCACTGCCAAAAAACATGATCTTTGGCAGTAACTTTTTGTTCACCATGTTTCCAGTTGGGAAGCATTTCGGGAAGCGAGAAAAATCTTATATTTACTTCGTCCTCATCGAGAATCATGTTGAGCATGACTAACCATAAGAATCATTTATTGATGAACAACCTGCTAAAATCAACTCATTTTTCGCAGGTGTTAGGGGTGAGTGAAGTGAGATGACAGTATCTTTATTTGTTCTCACCCCCTTTTACCAACATATCCAGTGTTGAATTGAAAATTTTGAGGTTAGCAGCAGTAGAATGAATTGTCTGATGAAACCTAAGAGGGACTTGGGAAACGGTAGTTTATATGTTTGTGTAGTCCAGTTTTTCATTACAATGAGAAACTATCATCGATGTAATGCAACCCCCTCTTACACACATTAGCAGCCATATGTTTTGATGGGCCAAACTCTCGCCTAACCTGCTTGTAGGCTGGCGTCGTCTTCTTCGGTTGTCATCTATTTGTTCCTCTCTCTTTGAATGGATGGTCGCTCTAACAGTGGTCACTAGAAGATGCAGTTGAGAGGAGGTTGTCGCTTTCCATCTGTTGAAAAATTGTGGCACATCACCAAGTTTTGTGCTTGCTTAAAAAGACAGGAAGATAGAGTCATACTTGGAAAGAAAGATGAAGACAGTGTTATGGAAGCTGTTGGGGTCAATATGGGACTCTTTTCATGGGTTCTGTTGAAGATGAGATAGAACTTTTTGTAGGAGATGCAGCGGAAGAGGAAGATGAACTCCTTATTAGAAAGGCTGGTGAGAACGCAGTGTGACATTAGATGGAGAAGTTGTTGGACTTTTTGATAGAGATGCAGTGGTGAAGTTGTGTGTAGTTGGAGATCCAGTTGAGTCTAGATGAAAATAATGATGGAATCATAATGGTGATGAAGTAGAACTTTATGCAAGAAATAGAGTGGGTGAAGTTGCTCCTTTGTTGACGATGTGAAGGGTGAAGATGTGGCACTTTAAGGAGGAGACTTGATGGGAGAGGAGAATGAAGGCAGTTGGATTCGTTAGGAGGAAAGAAGAATTCATAGAGAGCGAATGGGGAAAGTTTTGTTAGTATTTGTATGCGAGGAGGTGGTGAAGGCAACGATGGAGTCTCTACAACAGAGGGATACTCAGTTCTCCTTGAAGTAGTTCTGGTGGCTTGGCATGCTGAGGGGATGGTGATGTGGGATCATGATATGAGTGAAGGGGAAGTGCAGAGTGTGGCTCCATGGCAATATTCAGTTAGGTAGTCTTGATACCATGCCAAATGGAATGAGTTTCATTATGCCCACCTTTCACTTTTTGTATCATTCGTAGGGCTGTTGTTTATTTCCATATGTTTTCTTTCTCTGAATTTCCTGATTCAACTTTATTGGCCTTGTCTAGAAATGAATTATCACGCGATGCAAATGCACAATAGAAAATAGTGAATTAGGAATCTGAATCAAATGACTATACAGAAAATTTTCTCAAGTTAATTTTTGTACCTGGAGAAAGAATTGCACCCCCTTTATTGCGCAGCCAGTTAAGATAGAGTTCCAGAAGTTCGAAAAAAATTGGGTTCATGCATACCTGAATCGCTAGCTTCAACACGCCTGGTCAATACGATGGTAATAATTCAAGCTCCACTCAGAATACCCTGACAGATCCTATTCCAAACTACCTCCTTACCGTCCTTTATCAGTACTGGTCGTTCTCGATGACTTTCATCATATGCACCTTAACAATTACACCAACCTAATTGAAGAAAGACTCGAAACGTATTTACAATTCAGACAGGCAATGGTAATCACAAATCACTGTCTTCATGCAGGTGGTTAGAATAGGTGATCAAAAAAGTTCTACCGGCTATTTACTTACATGGCTTATTAAAGCGGTGATTTTTCAGAGAAAAGATTAAGAACGCCTCATATCGACAAAGGTCTCACTAGAACACTCGCCATAACACTGGCTTCAAGGGAATCTAGAAATAACGTCGTCGGACATTAACTTAGAGGGTCGTCAAAAGCGAACACGCCAGTAAGACCCCCTATGGAAACCACAGCAGCAGATCAAGAGGTTCTGAGGAGGGAGTGGCCAATGAGGGGTAACTTTCTGGGTCAGTCTACTATTGCGCATCCTGACAATAGCAGACGGTGTTACGGGGCAGGACACAATGGGGCAATCCGAAAACAAGGGCAACGGGCAGCAAGAGCAGCGGCGCTTCGTAACAGTAACAAACTTTCTCTGTCACAGTTAAAGAATCATTTTCGTCGATTACAAACAGATAACATCGAACTCACTTTGCAGCTCTGTAGCAATGCAATAAATAATGCAGACAACCCGGCTCTGAGTACAATGTCTAGCTTCAAGGAATCAGGGACTTTTAGATTCATGATGTGTCAACTGGGCGGCTGTTCCACTGAGGGAACGAGAAAACATGAATTAACATTAGTTCAACAATTAATATCCTATTACGTTGTTAATCTTACGGCTATTCTAGAAATGAACACTAATTGGAACATAAACAGACGCAACACTGTTACTAGCTGGTTTAATGAAGATAATCTCAAATCCGCATTCGCTTTCAACAACGATCCATCAGAAGCGATCATTTTTCATCAACCAGGCGGGACCAGGCTGCTGTGCAGAGTAGATCTTAGGCAATACTCAAAAAGCTGGGAAAGGGACTTCAGACAGCTGGGCCGATGGCTTTCGTGGAAGATCTTCTTAAACCTTAACAAAGTCACGAGAGTCGTAGTGCCTATAGAAATGGCTGGGGAAAACCGCTAGAACTAAAAACAAAAAACACTTGCGCTACATCGATAGGAATCAGATCCGGCCGTATCCAACATCAGATAGACTAGTCACACCACAAGAGATGTTTAATTTAGACTTTATAGGGCAACGTAGCTACTGGTCTCAACAAGAAGAAAAGCTAATCATAACTTATGGACTGCAATGACAACATTCTACACGGTGACTTACGGCAAAGACTAGAAATGACGGTTCCAGATATTGAAGAATGTTCCTACAAAGACTACGGGGGGTCACCACCTACTACTCACATCAATGGATCTTACTCAATCGACGGTTGCTTTAAATCGAAAGAGCTAGAAGTGACCCAGTTCACGATCCTTCCTTTCTCAGAATCCCCCGGTGACTATAGAGCTTTCATCTTCGATGTATCATCGGTATCTCTGCTCGGTCAGGAAACACTCGAAATCTGCTCTCTATTGGGAAGACGCTTAGGGACATCTAATAAAAAGGCAGTGAAAAACTACATTTGTGAGGTAGAAAAGCAATATGAGACCCATAAAGTGGTAGAAAAGTTATCACAGTTAGATGGAGAGTGGATGTCAGAAGAGCGGAAAGAAGTGACGTCAAAGCTGATGTGTTTAAATAAACAGATAACAGAGATCAGACTACACGCTAAAAAATGCAAGAAAATCCTCACACCAAATTTACCCTTCAGTCCGGAAGTTAAGCTATGGTACGACAGGATCCATGCTTTTAAACAACTACGTCGAATGCAGGAGGGCGAAAGAATCAACAGAGGCAATTTGATTAGGTTCGCATGCAGTTTAGGTATCTTGGACCCACTATCTCTCTCCCTTAAGGATATCGACTTCGAGATCGAAAAGGGACGAGCATTTCAAAAAGTCGAGTAGATCCAAGTGGTTACATCAAGAGCGTCTGCGGCAGTGTCTGTTGGAAGCGAGGGACAAAGAGGACAAATAATGTGAAAAAGAAATCAAAATCATCATGAAGAAAGAGCCGGTTCATAACACATGGCGTATGATCAAAGCGGCTACAAAAAAACCACGGTCGTTCAATGTGACAAAGGTGATAACGGTGGTCATTGGCTCTGAAAAAACTCACAGGTCTAAATAGGACATTCAAGACGCGATACGAAATGAAGTGGGCACCAGGTTCACTTAAGCACATGACGTTCCAATCATGCAAACGTCATTAGGTGAACGTCTTCGCTATCTGAATGACGAGACTCTCGCCTACAGTATTATAAAGGGAAAGTAAGTGCCTTCAGAGTACTTAGATTCGGCAACTAATCGTATTTTCTAAGAGATAGGAAGAATAGGGTCCCTAGTTGAGCGCAATCAACCGGCTGAATGTACGAGGATGTAAAGGCTTTCTGGTCCAAAGCTCGAGAACATACTCTTCATCGGGTTCAGGAGTCCACTTCGGTCATTACAAAGCTGGGATATAGAGCGCACTGATTCTAGATTGCATGGTGCTACAGTTAAATCTGATTTCAAGCTCAAGGATACCTCCTAGAAGTTGAGGCATCGGAATACAAGTGATGTTTGAAAAAATCGCAGGAGTGGCGCTACTTAATAAACTGCGAGTGATTCAACTCTACAAAGCGGATTTCAATTTCTTCAATCAATTCTTCTTCGGTCAGAATGGACTACAATCACTTAGAAGCACACACTTGATCCCTGAGGAACTCTATGATCAGAAAGGCTCTACTTCAGAAGTTAACTGCTGGGATAAGGTTCTCACGATTGACCTCTCTTTCCAATTACGCCATCCACTCGCAATAGTCTCTGCGGACGCGGCAAACTGCTACGACCGAGTGAACCACTCAATCTTATCGGTCATGTGGTTCAAGCTTCTCCAGCGAAACAAGCCAGAAATCCGCGCAGCGTTACGGTAACTTCAAGAAATGAAGTTCTTTCAACGGACGGCCTATGGGGACTCTACCACACCTGTAGAAGATGAAGGGAAATACTTCATGGGTCTTGGGCAAGGGAATAGAGCAGCCCCAGCATTCTGGCTACAGATAAGCTCGGTCATCGAAAATGTCTTTAAAGCTCAACAAGGTGGCGCAAGATTGCCAATGCCTCTACACGGATCCTTGGAGATTGTCAGTCTAAGGGTGCAATTTGTGGATGACACGGATCTATTCTTCTGGGATAATCAAGCCGAATCTTTACTCACTATTCCCCAAAATACAACACGACACAAAACTCTACAGCACTTTGTTAAGAGTGATTGGAGGGGCACTGAAGGGTGAAAAGTGCATCTGGTATGGGATCGACTACAGCTGCAAGAACGGTACCTGGAATTATCATCAGGTGGCGACGCCACCGTTACGATGACAGAAACCGACGGCTCAGAGACGACATTACTGAGATTAGAGCCTCAAACAAGCCGAAGAACACTAGGAATGTACGACCCTCCGAACAAAGGGTTTCTCTCTCACTTCTCGATGATGGAGGAAAAGCCAACGTCTGGCTTTCTCGATTTAAAAATGCAGGGCTACCCACCCATGAGACATGGACGGCTTATAAACTCCAACTGTGGCCCGGACTAAAGTATGACATCGGTAAACTTAATAACTCACCAAAAGAAGGAAACGAAGTGCTATACTCTCTGAAATACAGACTGCTTCTGATACTGGGGATATGCCGAAATATTCCAAAGGCGCTGCGTCGCCTACCGTTTTCGTTAAGTGGCTTTGGCCTGTTTGACTTTACAACTGAAAAACTGATTGAAAGGATCAATCTCTTTTTCAGCACTACGGCACCCCCTCCATGATAGGTAGAAAGCTGACGGCATCACTGCTAGCTTTACAGTTAGAATTGAGATGTGCAGAGGACCCACTATCGATGTCATTCAACATATGGGGGGATCTAGCTTCCCGATCGTGTATTAAACACTTCTTGGAGTCTCTTCAAATCTCCGGTGTCAAGCTTTGGACACGTTACGATTAGATTCATCTACCAAGAGAAAATGACACATTTCTCATGAATTATTTTCTCGAGGAGGGGGCTACTACAGAGGATATGAAAAGCCTTCACAGATGTAGACTGGATAAACGCGCAATCTTTCTCTCGGACTTAACTTTGGCGGATGGTAGGACCTTAGGGACAGAAGCTTTGGAATCCTTTACCCAAATCTCATCTAAGTATCGGTTTCCCAAGGAAGAACCTACGTGCAAGGATTGGCAGCTATTGTCTTCGTTTCTTAAAACAATTACATCGTCCTCCAACAAGGTCACAGCTAATCTAGGCAAGTGGGTACAGAGCTCCTACAGGAGGTGGCAATGGTTCTACAAACCGGAAACATGCCAACTTCCCACCACTGTCGTGATTGGAAAAGTTACACCAGGGAAGCAGGAAAAAAGACAAGATCCCCATTGGAATTCGAATTTGACAAAGTAATAGCATCTCCTCAGTTGGAACCCAGATATGTTGCGTCAGTTCATTAAAGGAAGATTTTATCGAGATGAACTCATGGGCTGAAAACAACAAAACAATGGCAAAAACAAAACCCACACTTTGGTCAAAGCTTACAGAGATGGGTGGACTTTGTGTGTGGGAAAAACACAAAACAATGCCATTGGATCCATGTACACTTTCTTCCTTCAAGATGGACTACTCTGCAGGTCGTTATTATGCGTCTCGGATGGATCTTTCAGAGGTGCTGTCCCACACACACGCGGGGTAGGATGAATAATTCACTGTCAACGGACAGGAAAACCGATCCAAGTTTCGTTTGACGAACATTCTCCTAGGGCGACCTCTTTTAAAGCAGAATTTTGGGGTTACTGGCCATACATTCCATCTTAGCAGCCGCAGCCAGCACAATCCAAAGCACTGATTCAGCAGTGGGAATCTACTGCGACAACAAGAGTGCTCTAAATTTAGTGTCGAATCTAACTCGAGTCAGTCCATCCGCAAATGTGCCAACATTCTACGATTCATCAACAACGCGAAGTGCAACATAGAGGGGGCAGTATACCATAGACATGTGGCTAGCCATATGGACAACCTACTCCAGAGGGAAGCTCTTTCACTTCCCAAAAACTTAACTGTATCTATGATACTCACGCTCGCGAGGCGTCAGACACAGCTAACTACGTGTCAAGTTTTAAAATTCTACCATTTGAAATGAGTTCGGTGTTTATTCACTCAAAGAAACAAGCAGATCTCACTCAGGAAAACATAAGGCTGCTTATAGGAAGAACTAAAGCAAAAAAGTATTACAGTAGCCACCCGAAAAAAACCTATCAAAGAATTGACATTCGAAGAAATCGACTGGACAAGTCTATACCACGCCGTATCGAAATGCACACAATCGTTTAGAATCTGACTCGCCAAACAACAATCAGGTTTTTGCACTACTGAAGTTCAGTTAAACAGGTACAGCTCGGGCAAGATTACACCAAGATGTCCGAAGTGTGGCAGGTTAGAGACGGCCTCTTATCTGTGTGTATGTCCTGATCCTGGACGGACAGAGCTCTTCGAAGCTGAAGTCAAGGAGCTCGTTGAATGGCTCGATGAGGGGGACAAAACTGATCCAGAAATACGATACTGGATCCCTCAGTACCTATTACTCCGAGGAACTAGGACATTGGAGTACCTCGGCCCCTTCACGTCAGAAATGACGACATTTGCCAGGTCACAACACATTTCATCACAAGACTTATACGCTTAGCGCACTCACAATGGCTCTTCCGGAACACAATACTTCACAAATCCTCACTCACTTACAGGAGGACCCAAGAACTCAAGCAAGTTAAGCCAGATATAGCTGTCTTATCAGACACTGATCCTGATAATCTTCATGCACACGCCCAATTTCTTCAAGAGATAGACTTAAGCGAATTCGAGAGGACATCAATAGAACAAAAGTAATATTGATTCACAGCTATGAGAGAGGCTCTCACAGCCTCGGGTCCCATCGCGCAGCACTCCGCTATTAGAGGCCGTGGCACATTTGAAGAACTAAGAAGACTTGACGAGATGAGACACTCTATCATGTCAGAAATAGGTATAGACATTTCAAAGAACGAAATTAGCGCGAGTCAGTTACGCTTTCTTCAACGCCCACTTGCTCGTTAGGACCATCAACCTAGGAAAAGGATGAAGTGTTAAGTCAGAGCGCGCGCGAGGTGAAAGGGTAATACTAGCTACTCAATCTCGAACAAGGTCAGAGTGCATCGGCGCGATCACGCTCCTCACATAGGCGTGTGGACCTACAAGGATAACAATGACTACTCAGCGCTAAGCGAAAAGTGCAGGTTGGGTGACCGTTACTGCGCACATAGGGACCGGAGTCATCGTGTCAAAACTTCCGAAATTTGCACTTCGCTTATTAGGAAATGTGAACTGGTTTGATCGTGACTCGGTCACTCAAACAAAGTGAGGTGAGGCCCTTGTGCCTCTCAGGAGCGCTACTCAATCTATACTCAGCACATTTCACTCACTCGCTCACAGCTCTCTGGATGGGACTTATCCACACACACGATTTTTAGCGCTAGTCGATGTGCGCACTCGCATTTTACCTTAAACCAAACCCTGACAGAACTTTTAGCGCTACTCAATGTGCGCTCAATCGCTCATCTTACGCATTACTCCAACTGCGCACTCTGACCAAGAGTACGCTCACAAAACGCTCTTTTCAACGATTCTATCTTGGCTAACTCCATAGAGGTCAGGTCATCATGGTTTCACTCTGTACCTGTCAGAGCTCGCATGTCGGATATCACGTTGAATACATCATGACCTGACCCATCAAGACAAAGCGAAGATCTACATCCTGAAAAGGGTGAAGCGCAATGATAGAGTGCAGTGATAAGGGGAGGGAAATACTAGTCAAAGACAGTTGAACAAAGTCAGAGCACACGATACATAGTCAGAGCACACCGGCCAATAGTGCCCTCAAATAATGAGCTCGGATAATCCCCATCGAGGTCTTGTTTATGTTGTGATCTCTCGGCACTCTTCATAATGCCCATGTGGGGAACTTTGTTGTACACATCAGGACCGAAATCTTTGAGGCAGAGTAACTAGCTAAGTTCTCTAATGAGCCCACACTGTGACAAATTCACTTATGTAGTATGAAAATAGGTGCAAGCTCTCGTTTAGAGCGCTCTGCGCACTAGCGCTCTTATATACGCTGCTTAACTACGCATTTCACTCTGACTGGACTACGCTACTCTTCGCAGCACAACACGTCTCAACATAACCTATTTGCTACATATATTTGCTACATAGTAACACTAGAGCGGATCCATCAACTGTCGGAACGCGCAACTTGGGGATGCACGAACACCTCGATTTTCTCAGAGAGCGCATAGATCTCTCTAGTGCAATTGACGAACATCTTAAAACACACGGCTGTGCTCTGGCAAATACCGCACAATGAGCTCATCTATACCCGATTCGCGTAGTTGACTTCTTCGATTTCCTCCTATAACGCACACCTCACCCTAACACCTATGTATTACACACTCCTGCTCACCAGCCCATACATCGCAAACTCCACTCAACTACTACACTCGCAGACGCCTTATCTACTCACCACTGCGAAAATTTTAGAACGCTACCACCAACAACAAAACACACTTTATCATGACATTTGGAACCAACTATCCCGTTTCTCCCACTCCTACCACCCTATCGATCCCCGACGACCCCTTCCACAACCCAGGTCGGTTTGCCTATCCAATTGTAAAACTACTTACTTGCGCGGACTGCAAAAAGATTGTCAAAGTACCCACATTCATCACACATTGCAAATATCTCTTCTGTTTTGACTGCTCGGAAGACTACTATGAACACGTCAAGACTTCTAAACGCCAGAGGATTTGCAGAGCATGTAAAGCCAACTGCACCAGGAAGATGACGAGCGAAGTCGCAATCAAACCAGCATTGGCCTCGCTCAGAGAGATACAGCGCCTGATTCATGAGAAGCCGTGGGACACGATTAGACTAGTGTTGAAGGAGATTTTGTCCCTTCTCAACCGACACCCTCCGTCAGTAGATCTTCCCCCATTCAACCTGGAACAAAGCGTTTCCGCCGAAGAGGAAAAATTTGTCGTCGGCATAACAGACGAAATTGGATCGTGCTGGACCATCCTACAAGAACTTCTGATCGCTCCCGATTCCCCGTCAGATCCTCTCGACGCTCCACTTCCGACCCGAACCTCCTAGGCTCGCCATCCCTACAAACCGTTATACCCCACCCGACCAGACCAAAGCGACTCCCAAAGCTAAAAAGCTCAAAGTCTCTGGTATGAACGAACAAACTTCGGAATCTTTCTCTCTGCCATCTCCACCTACAACTTCTACTCTATAGGAATCGTCACTGCCGGAAGACAATCTCATTTCTTCGGCCATAGTAAAGTCACTTCAATACCAAAGGCCAACGACACTTCAAAGAAGTCTAAGAGGAGCAGCAACTGAATTTTTCCTGCTCTAAGGAAACAGCCTCCAGAATCTTTGTTAACACAATCGTTGTCGATAGAAACCTCCAACCCTCTATCTCTCCCTACGGTGCGATTATGGAAACCAACAAAATCGACGAATTGGACGTTTTAGACGATCATTAGAATTCATCGAACCTGACACGATGATAGGGAATGAGAATTTTGAGCTCAAAGAGAAAGAGAGGTTTATTTACAATAACCAATATTTCCATATTCATCCAACACATCCGCCAGGAGACGATGACCGCTTTTACTCCAACATTTTAACGCTTCGCCCTAACTTTGCTGAAGAAAATCGTCTTGTGGAGAATCCGGAAGGCTGTGAAGAATGAATAGACAACCTAGCTCTCAAAAACCTTAGTGGGGTGTGCAAAATTTACAAGATTGACGAAGACAGAGATATCCAACAGGTTCATGGGTAGAATGCTGCTCCAGGATGATTTTCCTGAAGATATTAAGAAATATTCTTACCTCATCTGGCAGCGGTAGCAACGAAGCGCAATATTTTATTTTTCTGGATGCTCCCTACCCAAACAACTTCTGCGATACCCCTCCAGCACTAACTAGCATCTCCTCCTTCGGATTTGATGAGTCTTCCGAAAAACTTCATTTGCTAATCACAGAAGACAATATCTTCCGAGCCTTAACTCCAACTAGTCCACCTCCTCTACCTCCAAAAGAAGATAAGAACCAATCATCCCTGTCAGGTGTAGATACCCTTCTACGTGCTGCGGCAGAAGGAGAAGACACTTCTTTTTGGTCCGAGGACAAAGACACGTTCATCACTTCCACTTCCGGTCACTTTAAAATACTCTTATTGGAGGGGAAAAATAGGTCTGAGGAAGATGGCAATATTCTATCAGCGATGTCTAGCGTACTAGGCATTGATAGACCAACAATAGAAATATCGGATTTCAAAATGTGGATCTGTGATCAATTATGGGCAGATCTTCCTGGTGCGACAGAATACGTCGGTTCGCTAACGACTAATAAGACCACGAGGATCGACGCGAAAATAGACGAAGTGGGAATCCTATTGCTTAAATTGGAAGAGGGCAACTCATCAGTTCTATCCGATGTAATTATGCACCTTATTTCATGGGTGCTCCATCGATCTATCGATGTTATCAACGCTGAAGGCGATACAGCAGAAACATTTACCCTACCTGATCATCGAAATCAAAATCCCAAAGTATTTATTCTGCGCCAAAATGATAGAATAAGTGGTCTACGATGTTGTCTGCAAAAGAAATTCAGCAACGACAGAGATCGGCACACGCGAACAAAGTGAAGGCTTTAGAGGAAATGCCGCCCATCAATATTACAATCTCGGGATAACCATACCACTTTCTCGAACCCACTCCTTGCCAGACTGCGCTGATATACTGCTGCAATTCAATTTGTCCAGCAACTAGACCACTGCCTTCACTAGTTGGCAAAATATCCTCGAGGATAATGAGGTCAATGTCGACAGAATTAGACGCATTAGTTGCAATGGGAAAGTTGCCGTATTCCACCGGGGAGTTGAAACACTATCACACGCGATGATAGCCGATCAGTCATGTCCTTTAGGATTAAAAATTGTCTCGGATTATCGCTCTCCGTATCAGATCATCGGGTTAGGCGCAACATTATCTAAAGAATCACTTGCAAGGTCTCGCTCGCTTTTAACAAAAATCCCTAAGAAGCAGTGGTCAAATTTAACTGGCGGCAATCAGGCGAGGCTTTTCTTACCCCAACTCTCTTCAACGCTATGCTCCAACTACCCCCTGCGCATCCTCCAACTCGAACTACGAGCGATTATGAACCCCATTCTACTTCAAGGGCGCCTTTTCTATGCAGATTTGATACATTCACAGATTGGTGCTATAACGTCGAAGGGCGCCCCAAGCCAGTACGACGGTCCCAACCAAGAACTTCACTCTGATTACGAGGATCGGGTTTATGCACACACACCCACTCATAGGCCACTATCAGTCATAATTGCGCTCAATGACTTCAATTTGAAACATCTTAAGCTATACAAAGACACCGACGAAGAAAGAATGGAATCACTTATCTCACTAGGTCAGATGATCATTCTTACCAATGACTGTCTTCATGCTGGAGGCCGCAACAGAAGCACTGAAGATTCTTATCGTCTATTCGCGTATATGGACAAGGATGAAACAGACCTTCCGAGCGGCACGGTTCGCACTCATGACCATACTTCATCTGGCTGCCTCTCACAGCGCAACTGACCACAGAGATATCGAGAAAACGTTCGATCTCTCCACCAATGAAAACGTCACTACCAATGTGCGCAGTCGCTCGCCAGAAAAAACTTAAAACGAGCGAAGTTGACAGCTCTTCCCATCCTCCCAATATCTGCATAGGCGGCGGGGACAGATACATGTCTGCAACAGACACAGTGCCGATGCTAGAAACAACGGAAGTACAACAAGAGGATCTGTCTCTTGATCCAATTTCAATGTTTACACCAACCATGACAACGCACTCGACTATAGGTACTACTATAGCGCAGCTCACTCAACTAGATGAGTCACAATCTGCATATGTTTCCCGTGTTAATGACATCAACAGCAGTAGCTGAGGAAACGACTATCCCAGAAAGCAGCGAGTTGAGAGTTCGAGTGGATATCACTCCTCAAACAGATACAGATACTGCCCAGCTTCCTGAGAACCCTCCTACTCTTATTGCAAAAGTGCCGATTGTTCCTATGAGAGGACATTCGCCCTACCCAAACGAGGATCGGCCAAAGATTAAAAAGGGAGTCTATCCAAGACCAAAAGTACGAATAGATTTCTACCATCTCAAGATTCTAGAGCAAAAGAAGTTAGTCGAGCTCAGAGACACGTACAAATCTCTTTTTTGCAGCGCAGCCAGTGACGACTCTCTATCTTACGTAGATGAAGACGATTCAATTAATTCTATGGAAGAAATTGAGCGCATTAACATTGCAACATCTATCGATGAATGCAGGAGAAAACAATTCATTGAATGGCCTGCGTACGTTCGTGAGGTTGGTGACTCAAAGACCAAGAGAAGTGAAAGAATCGAGAAGAAAAGAGCAAAAAAGGCAAAACGGAGAGAGAGAGCAAAAATTGTCGGAAATAAGAGGTGTAAAAATGGGATGAGTACGTCAATTATTTCTATGATTCAGACAAAAAAATGTGGTTAAGTTGATTGTTTTTGATTACGAAATGGAAACATTTTGATTCCAACTTCAGCTGAAGAGTTGCCAACGCGCGGGGACGCTTTCTCAAGCTGTATCTAAAAAGACGTTTGTATATCACTTTGTACAGTAGCTTTAAGTGATAATTTGATATGTTATCACTATTATCAGAGGGGGTCGTCAGAAGAACACTTAGTGAAGAAATTACGGAGGACAATATCCACTCCATCCCAATGCCAACACCATCTTCTGTTAACGCATACTCGAGTGTACCCTTGTCATCAGGTGCAAATATCTCCATCCAAAATGAATGTCTTTGCATAAGAAGCACTGATAGTGACAACAACAGGAGACGTTGGGATGGAGCTGGTAGGAGATGAATCTGAGAAAGAGCAGGTTGTTACGGCAGGGATTCTGTAGAAAATTGCAAGATGGTCACGAAACAGTGTCAACAAGTGATGATATACTGGATAACACTAAAGGAGTAGAGGATAGGAAAGAGGAGATGAAGGGAAAGTTTATAGATGCTGCACTACAGGGATGCAGTGAACAAAGTAAGATCAATCGAAGGTTAAGCCAATGATTATGCCTCAGGTGAGACGTAATCCCTACTTGACTAATAATCGACTCAAAATTCACTCTGGAGTAGGCCCAAGGCTTCCAAGAGTCTTCGACAAAGCATAACATAATAACATCAGAAGGATGAAGAGGAAAGATCGAGAATATAATAGGACCCATTTTACTGACATGAAAAGGCTATACTTTTGATTGTAGCAGCAGTGGTTATGGTAGATATCTACTTCCATCTAAAGAATGCCAAGAATTGTAACAAAACTCGCAGGCTTCACTAGATAAAAAAGAACTTATATATCGCGGCATTTGGAGATCCTGCTGAAAGAAGAGCTAGATCTCAGTAAAAGATAAGAGATAAATATAATGAATGGAAAAAGTCAGCTTGGTAGATACGTGCTGCCTCAATGCAGTGACATCTGGTCCGTGAAAACAAAATCCATTTTTGTTTAAAAGAAATTATATGTATATCTCATCTGTTAGAAAATTCATTTCAAAAGTCGCTTTTTGTTTCCAGCGATACTGAAGATATCTGTCCGTAGAGCCTAAGAATATTCCTTCTAATAGTAGGGATGCATTTATTGGTGGCATCTAAAAAGACTCTGTCTGCAACTTTAATTTGTAGTTAAATTTGGTAATTCTTTAAGATATTGTTATTATCACCATTATTATCATTATTCTATATCTAAAATTGATTGTTTAAACCAGCTTCTAAATCTTTTCAATTTTTTAACAGGAGAAGTAAAAAAGTTCTCCAGGAAATATCCAAATTGCTTCTGATTGATTGCCTAGAACAAAAGGAATCCAATGATAGATGGGTTTGCTATGATATTACACACTATGAAAAATTGACACTGAGAAAATCATTTTTAGTTTATTCTGGGTCAGTGTAACATACAGAATGTGTTCGTAGAAACTTTTCTATGAGTGTCCATATCATTCTCCTACGTAAAGGGTAAGTACAGTGCAAAAGTATGCTACTGAATTGTTCACCTACACTATGTAAGCAAAGCGGGCTCAGATATGCATGTAATTTCACACGCGAAGTGTAGCTGTGTATGTGTTAGTCCCGGTATATGCGAGAAATCTATTTATATAGTGCTAGTAGCCATTTATATATTGCTAAAAAATCCCTGTTAACACAGAGCCACACATTTTTCGAGATTTCTGTAATCGGAGAGCACGTCCACAGTACCAGTTTACGGAAGACTGATAGTATTCATAATGTGCTCGCTAAAATTTAGCAATGTGCAAAATATTGTCACAATTTATAAGTTGCTATTTGATGCAATTAACCATTTACAAATTGCTAGTTGATTCAATTCACCATTTATAAATTGCTATTTGATACAGTTAACCATTCATGAATTGATACTTGATACAATTAACCATTTATAATTTTTTAATAAATGTTCTTAGGTTCCTCTAGAAGCATGTTACCATCTGCTTTGAGGGTTCAGACCATGTACTTTTGAATGTACTTGTCAACTTGGCCATGTCTCTCTCGGTAGAGCTGGGCGATTGAAGTACCACGATCATAACGCTTGATGATTCAACCATCAGACGATACTTAATGCCATCCATCAGGCACTTGTTTAAGTGCATGTAAGAGTCGGAGTCATTTAATGCTTGGTAGAAAGCTGCCTTGTAGGCATCGACAGTATGAGGTGAAAGTGCTGATTCTTCTATTGCGATTGGAGTCAACCTTGGCATCAGGCAAAAAAATTGAGTCTCTAGAGGCAATGGTGACATGTGACACACCAGAGAGAGATAAAAATTTAGGTGATCAAAACTCACATGGAAGTTTGAAAAGTGGGCTGATAACCCATATAAGCATTTATATTGTCGATCAACAATTTATAAATAGCCAATGTCATTTAAACAGTTGCTTACTAATTATAAATGGCCCCATTTATAAATTGGCACTATCACTCACTCAATGAGATGTGACATGCAAATTTTCCATATGAGGAAAGATTTTTTTGCTTGTTTGGCACATTTTTGGTATTTTTTGAGTAAGTATAATTAGGCGTACTATATTTCCGAGAGCAGCCCAACATGTCGAAATCGGCAGTTTTAGATGCACCACTGTTTGACTTTCCTCATGATGATGATGATATAGAGATATGGTGTCTTCGAGCTCCATCGCATCTTGATGTATTCAAATTATTGAATGAAGTTACTATACAAGTCGACTCAACGTTGCTTATTTCACCATCGACATCTGTGCAATCCAGTAAGGTCATTTCCAATTTTAGAGTCGGAACTGATGGAGACGAATATTCCCTTTCTCTAGTAGAAGCGAACGAATTAGTAGATACACGTTTACTTGTGCGGAATCCTGTGACAAATGACGAAAATAATCAACAAACTTTAGTGCCTTTCAGCCCCTTCAAAGGCCAACTCAATCTTACATGTGTCTTGGATCTAGGCAGTAGAATCGGTGAGAGCTCAAGTAATGTTCAGAGTGATCTGCGGCTAGCGCCAGCAAAAGATAGCGCTCCAAAACCTGCGTTTGAACAATCTGGAAACGGGAAAGTTGACAGCATGCGTCTCGCTTACATGCCTGTTCCCCAGAGAAATGGATTGAAGCGGCGATGGGTCATGCCTGGTGCTGCTGGCATCCTTTCATCAGCTACATTAACTCCACAAATTCCTCAACATAATCAAGATGAATTGTTTCATGATGAGTATGCAAACCGAAAAGATGATCGTGAACAAAAGAAAAAGAGAAAAAATCACAACTGATTTAGATCGAAGTGTTTTTCTTTAACGATCTATATCATCATTTACTTTTTTGATGTTTGCGTGGAATGCCATCTAAACGATGTCAAAATATTCGGTGGATTAAGAAATTACATTTATTAAGAATAGCTGAAAAATTTCATCATCATCTGATACTGAAACTGATAAAAATTACCTCATTTTGAGAGTAGACAAAATGTTCAGCTACATGGTAATTTGCAAAGATAAATTTGATAAGAGGATTATCAATTATGTCAGTAAAACTATTACTTGAAAGTTTATGTTTATGTAGCTCAGTCCACCTGTTAATATCTTCAACCGCGAGGATAATTATTTGTCTCAGCAATCTTAGCAGCTACTGTTGAATTCAGTATTATGTGTTTCGAAATAGTTTGTAAACAATGCTTTTCTCGTTGGAAAAACTGAAGATTTCATGTAATTGCAGCTTTATCTTCTAAGATTTCGATCGAAACTAAAATATTTCTACTTTGAGGACAATGGACAATTCTTAAGTGTCATCAAACATGATGATTATCCCAAATATGTTCTTCATTATATTAAATAATGAGTTATATTGTAGTTTGCACTAGAAGCCTAACCCTTCACTTTACCCATTTTTTTGCAAAAAGTAGTCCTGACAGTGTGGCTTTCTCTTCTAATTGCTTGATTCAATGGACCAGATGATATTCACGAATGATCATGTAAAACACGAGTTTCGTTGATGTAATGTCGATTGTAAGATACTTTTCACGGATGTTTCTTGTTATTTCTTATGATAGTGGTACCGAGTGTATTCCACGGCTATAATTTGGGGATAAATTCCATGCATTCTTATGAAATTCTTCGAGAATTAAACAAGTCAACTCCTCACATCGAAGTTCGTATACTCTCCACACACCACCTTGCATCTCATGAAAATGTGAGCACATGGGCGTTCTCCCAGCATCGAGAAGAGAAAAAGTGGGACTCTTGTTCAAATGTTGGAAGAGTTGCGCTATACCCACACTGCCATTATCCATGAGACGAATGCATTCTGATGATCTAATATTGATGACGGATGAGGCTTTATATAATACCTAACACATAAGAACAAAACTATAAGGAGAAGCCAACAAAGTGTAATGCGAAGAGATACATATTTCATTGAAGAATGAGCTCACCTTCCCATGGACGATTATATTGGCAGCTCTATCCCACATTGATCCATCATTTCGCATGCGCATCGAATACTTTTCTAGACGACAATCAATTTCAGGAATATTTTCAGACGACATCTTCCTTCGAGAACAAAGGTTCACGCGTACATGAACTGGTGCACCATAGAAGCTTGAAAATATTCTCTGTAAATTTCCATTGGCCGTCAAAACGATCCTCTCCAGCGGTGTGAATTTACTACCAAACTTTGAATATAAAACCTCTCCTTCGTTGGTCACCAATCCATGAACAACACTGGTCTCAGTCGGATTAATTGTTCGTTCAAATACATTAGATGATGTTTTGATCCCTACGCTATTGCCAACAATTCTTTTTCTCACGATGTTACTCTGTCCACTGAGTTTGTTAAATGACACTTCATTAGTGGTCTCATTCCGATAACTTCGTGTCAGCAACCAGTCTGTTGAACCAGCATGAAATATGTCCTCATGAGACAAATAGGCTTCTAACGAACAGCTTCGGGTATGTCTGAAATGCTGAACAGTAAAAAATGATGTCACCGGACACGCAAATTTGATACTGAGATAAATCGCTCCAATAAAGGGCGCAATATTGAGTCTGAAGTTAGACATTTTCGTAGTTTTGATTGAGTATTCGACTCTGTATGGTACAAATGGTATCGTAAATGAAATGCTTTCTTTCGTGAAATATATATTGTGATCTCAGCATAATCAGCATGATCATAACAAATTCGATGCTTCTTGAGTAGTCAACACAAACCACTCTGGCTCATCACCTTCTTGGCAAGATATTAAGGAGTGTCATGTAATGCCCACCTGACGTCACTGCAGTCATTGCACACGTCATGGGTACATCGCTCTTAGCGAGTTAACAAGTGTTGACTCTTCAGCAGGGGAAGCTGCTTCCCCCGGCGAAGTCTTTCTGGTTTCCTGACGTTGGATCCAGGGCTTCTGAATTGAAGTTGTGTCTATTGGCTTATCTACCTAATGTATGATTGACCAGTACTTCATAATTTTAAGAAT
>JALLAW010000055.1:0-20179 GCA_036939535.1 Cyclotella kingstonii | reverse complement strand
CTAGATATTGACGATCGCTAAACAATCCGCGACTATAAAAAACAGGAGTAGTATGTATTACCAGAACACGACTATTGAACCTCATAGTACCAAGGGAAATTGCGATGGAGAAATTAGACACCACTTGGGGGAAACGTTTTCATCTCTGTGTAGTTTGCCATACCGTAAACGTACAATGATTGGTGACGTCTGTCATTGGACGGGTCAAACTAAGGAATAAGTATATAACTTTATCTGTCCCACATGTCTGTGGCAATGGTCCTCAGTTACACTCTCCCAACAGACAGACAATCAAAAGAAAGAACTTCCATCGGATGGAACCAAACAGCACGGACAATAACAGCAATGCAGGTGTGAAATCCTCTCTCTCATCGAGGCTAGGTGATCCTAGTCTGAGCCGCGGTGGAGGCGGCTCCAGGCGCAGAGGAGGGAGAGCAGGACAACGGCCTTCTCAAGGTCGTGGTAGGGGTAGCCGCAGTGATGATTCCACGGGACGCGGCGGACGTACCAGGTCAGTACCTCTTTAGTCGCATTTTAGAGTACTTCTTGATCTACACATGTTTGACGACATCTTCTGCTTTGAGATGTTGTCGGAGTGAATGTTTGGGCTGTGCGTGGCCTATTTTTTACTTTATTGTTTTCCAATGTCCTTTGAAGACTAATTATCTTAGTGGACGAGTAAACGATTTTTATCTTTTTTATAAGCTGCTGTTGTTCAATTCCTTATCATTTCTCTCGTGCTTCGATTTTCTCGTAATCTATCGTCAAGTCGCTCGTCCTTACTTATTCACACTTTTGCAGACCCTATGTTGTCACATTGTACTCTAATAATTTCACTAATTTTCTATTAACTCATTATCAATCACTGATCATTCTGTAGGGCTAGGGGTAGGGGCTCTCGTGGACGAGGTGGAGGTCATATTGAGAGCGCTCAAGTCGCCACAGAAATCAGCATCCAAGGCGTAGATTCCACGGAACAAATTGACGTGCCAGATCGTGTTATGATTGACAGCAATACACCTCGTCAGAATCTTGCAAAGATGAACTATACAAATGCAATTTCTCCGTTCATTTCTGCACCCTCATCAGTGTCAGTGGCGCTACCACGCCCGGTGGTTGTTAGTGGAGGGGGTGGCGTCGCACTTTCTCATCCTCCTATTTATATGGCCCGTATGACTACACATCTTTCGGAGCCTGATCTGGTAAGTAGCTCAGAAGAAATGATGATGCTAATGGAGAGCATTCATGATAATGAGGAGGATCATATTGCTGAGCAGCTCGCTGCCGGTTTACTAATTGATGATGGAGATGATGACTATGACAACTTTTCCCCAATCGGAGAAGAAAAAAAGGTGGCTGATTCCTCAAATCCAGAAGAATTAAAAGATTTACCTTCTCTGTCGAAGCCAAATATGTCTTCAACCGTCTCAACTCCAAAAGGAAAATTACAGTATGTCAAGTTGCCTGCAGGATTTTCAGTTGGGGTTGGCGGAAATGTTGTTTCTTCCAATGAAGCTATTCGCCAAAAGAAGGAAAAACATTCAAAAGCGCACAATCTATCTGTGAATGAAAGCGAGGATAATGGTATCAACATTGATAGGGTTGAACAGAAACAACTGAAGAATTCAAAAATACTCTCTGATAGTGATGACCTTGTCGAGAAAGGTTTGGAAGAAGGAGTCAAAGAATCTAGCGTTACTACTTCAGCATCTGAGGCAATCCGTAAGCTAAAAGTGCAAGAAGTATCCATCGGAGCAGCAACGAAGGTGCAAGTAAAGCGCACCGAATCATCGATGCCCTTGTCCTCTCTCCTTACAAAAAAAGATGACTCTGATTCCCCCGTGATCAATTTTCTTGGCAAGGCTGACAACAAAAACGTTTCTGCAGTTGAGAAGAAAAGCAAATCAAAGAAATCTAAGGGTAAACAGAAAGGCCCCGGAAATGACAAAGCTGCAAGTTTAAAAGCTGCTCGTCACTTTAACAACTCTGTAAGAGCATGCGTGGAACGTTCTGACCCAGATGGCATGCGCGAAATTTTGAGAGATAAGAGAAATCATCACTATGCGTTAGACGCATACGTGTTAGAAACAGTGATGAAAGCATACGTCATGGCAGCCATGTTTGATGATGCACTGTACTGCCTTCGCGTTTGCACTCTACCAGGCACTTTAAGTGTATTTCAGACTGAAAAGATATTACAGTGTCTGCCTCAAAACTTAAGAAATTCCACAGCGTTCAATGCTGCTGAAATGATAAATGCACTGTGTATTGCAACTTATTTCGACAAGCCAACATCACGGACCTATTTCATGCGTATCGTTAGGGGCATCGCATTAGAGTTTCTTGAAGAGGCAACAACCGCACGTGATCGAATTTGTTCAGGTATGACTTTAATATTTCCTAATTCTCACTTGCTCTTACAGTTATCATCAACTTTGTGATCTTGTTCAGCTCCGTGCGAGAGACTTGTCCGTTCCGCTCAATGCGTAGTTGACGCACGTCTACGCCGTGGAATGAAGCCTACTGATCTTGTAGTATGTCCTGGTAATCAACTTGGAGTTTTTATTCCTGACACACTTGAAAATCGTGGTATTCAAGCAGGGGATGCTGTGTCCATTCTACCTTATTCTGGACCTTTCCCCATGAGTGCAGAAAGCTTGGATCGAAACATGATTGAAGCAACAGTGACGAATGCACAGCCTCTTGTCCTCCGCCTTCAAGATAAGGCTAATACTGATTTGTACCAAATGTTGATAGAACCAGTAGAGGGCAACACATACCGTATCGACAGGCTTGCCAACAGGATGGGTTTCAACCGTCAGCTTGCTGCCGCAGTTGCCATTGCAAGCCCTTTGGAGAAAGACATTGATGACTCATACATTATTGACAAACGACGCCCAAGTCCTGCATTGATCCGAGCCATAACTGCGATGGATGAAAATATTGATCGCGTTATGCTGGAAGGTGGTAAACTGACTTCTCACAGTACTAATACGGTAGGCACAAGTGACATCACAAGTACTGCTGCTATCTGCTCCCAGGCGATTCCTTGGAATCTCTCAGATGACAGGGCGATTGACGCGAATGCTCTCAATGGTGAGAATCATTCTCTTGATTCATTGCAAGAGACCTTTCGTCAAGAGTCTCTTCTCGCTTTAGAAAAATACGGTGCACTTGAGGGGCTTAATGCGTCCCAGAGGTTTGCTGTGCAAGGAGCTGTATCTAATCGGCTTACTCTTGTGCAAGGTCCACCTGGTACGTTATCAAGAGTTAAAAGTGAAAGTAATTACTTCGTTTAGATTTTGAAGCTGATACCTGGGATGTCATTGTAATGTTTTATGCACAGGGACTGGGAAGACGGCAGTTGCCATCCGAATTCTACAACATTGGGCACGACTTGCAGAAGCTCAGGCAAAGCCAGGTGAAAATCCGTCGCCCATTCTTGCAACATCGGATTCTAACATCGCAGTTGACAACTTAGTTGAAGGCTGTGCTAATGTTGGTTTGAGGGTAATCCGCTTAGGCCGCCCTGAAGCCATCCGGCCTGAATTATTGCGCTTCTGCGAAAATGAAGGAATGACCAATACGAGTTATGGCATTGGTGGAATGTCAACTTCTGCATTCAAAGGTCGACTAAAAATTCTCAAAAATGCCCAAGTTGTATGCTGTACATGTATCGGTTCAGGAGGAGATATATTGGATAGTTTATCATTCGAACGTGTAATGGTTGATGAGGCGACACAAGCCACAGAACCTGCTGTTCTTGTACCTTTAACAAGAGGATGCCGTCAGCTTGTATTAGTTGGCGATCATTGTCAGCTCCCACCAACTGTCCTTAGTACAAAAGCAGAGGAAGAAGGACTAGGAGTCCCACTGTTTTCACGTATGGTGGCATGTGGAGTCCCTCCATTTATGCTTGACACGCAATACCGTATGCATCCGGCGATTTCAATGTTTCCTTCTGATTTGTTTTATGGTGGGAAATTAAATGATGGTGTATCGCCTCCTGAAAGAAGACCTTTACAAGGATTTCCTTGGCCGAGAGAAGAGTTTCCAGTTGCATTCATACCCGTCGTTGAAGGTTGTGAAATTGATGATGGAGCTAGCAAAGCAAACGAGTCTGAAGCAGCTGCAGTGTGTGATGCAGTCGTTGCCCTTCTAGGTGGGGGACAATGCACCGTGGCTGACATCGCAGTTGTGACTCCCTATTCCGCTCAAGTAAGGCTTATTCGCCGTGGTCTTAGAGAATTACTACCGAAAGGCCCTCCATTTGTAGAAGTCTCTTCAACGGATGGATTTCAGGGTCGTGAGAAAGAGGCGGTGGTATTTTCTGCTGTACGGAGTAACTCATATGGAAGCGTTGGATTCGTGTCTGATTGGAGGTATGTGAGATGGCTGGTGCTGATTAAGAAACTTGCTCCATCATTTTTTCTAACTCCTACTGTTATTTAAAGGCGTATCAACGTTTCTTTCACCCGTGCAAGACGAGGTTTGATTGTTATTGGCAATCCAGGTATTTACCTCTGGTTTCATATTATTTTTATTTCAATCATTTTTGACTTTTTCATCTCTCTCTACAGACACTCTCCGAAGAGGAGATCCTGATACTTTTGGAGCTTGGCTACAATGGGCAGATGCACATGGAGTGAACATCAACAGTCCTGGAAAGCCTCGTGGGAGGTATGAGCCCGAAGTACTTCGAAAAGTAAGAGGAGGAACCACTGCAGCAGAGATGCTAAAAGATGTATTGGAACGTCAGCAGGCTCAGCTCAAGACTGCAGAAAGGCAGCAGGCGTTGGCAGAAAAGAATGCTGCCGGTCATATAATGGGAAAAGAGGATGATGATATTAAGGACGTCGACGGTATTGATTCTCAGGTAGTCAAAGAGGACTTGGCAATGCTTGAAAATACAGATAGGTGCTGGGATGATGATGATGACGATGATGTTGGAATTGTTCGCAACAGTTCCCGCAAAACACTGGTAAATCAGGTTAGAATGCTTGAGGAAAAAGAAGTGCCCGATGGGCCATTAGATGCATGGGATCTTTAGTGACGAAACATTTCAAGTGGCATTTGCACTTCTGGAGATTTGCATTATCATATCACCTACGGCCTGAACATGATCTGTGCACTAAATCTTTAATGTAGTGTGTTCGTATGTTGTAGAAATACTCTTTTGTGTAGGTTACATTTTTTATGTAATTATAGATTAAAGAATAGTACCTCAAGGTGAGATTACACTGAGTGTAGCTCTCATCTTTGTACTCAAATTTTAAAGCGCCGTGAACTCCACTGCTTTACTATTCAATTTATCCAGAAGCCCAAAAGTTTCACTAACATTTAGCCTCCTCATCTGTATATTCAACCCATCTAACACCGAAAGCAAATACACAATCTGGTCATCTGTTGAATGATTTTCCTTATTGCTAGAGGCGTTCACCAATCGTTTGCTCTGAACAATCAGCCCGTCAAGCACAGATGAAGCATGAGTCACTTCACTCACTATTGACCCAAAGCTTTCATCTGATACAGTAATTAGTTTTGCTTGTTCTAGAATAGTTTTGTAAGAAGCGGAAGCGTAGTCTAAATCATTTAAAAGGCTTTTGGCCTTGGTGTTCATCCCTTCCAAAACGGCTAGAAGATGGCTAGGGCTGGAAGAGGTGCTTAATCGACGCGCTTGAGAATTAAGACCATCGACAACAAGAATAGCATGACCTAGATAGTTGGATAAGGACGAGGTCGACTTCTGGATTGAGATGGCATATTTTTCTTGGGTAAGACTTTCTGATAAGGGATTTTCTTGCTTCAAGACCTGAGGATTCGAACTTTCGTTGATATGTATTGAGGTTACAACCACCGCTGCATCAGGTTGTACTTGAGGCACATTTTTGGAAGAAGTTGCTAAAGAAGGTTGAGTTGGAAGTTCACTGTCAGCAACTACTAACTGAGGGAGAAAAAGAGTCGTGGCTGAAATCAGAGTGGAATGGATGACTCGTCGTCGAGGAATCAAATTCAGATCGATGGAATCATCGCACGAGTTTAACATGGAGAGCGATTTAGCTCTAATTCGTACAACCGTCAAAGAAGGAGAAAAGGCATTTGATATTGCAATACCACAGATCGCCGCCAAACATGCACGTTTGATGAACATCTTCAATCTTTATGGCAACAGATTTAGCTTGAAGGAGGATATAAAGCTCACCTGACGTCACTGTTGCTAATGCATACGTCAGGAGTCATCACTCTGCTACCGCAGTAAGGAAACTACATGAAGTATTACTTCCCCCTGAGAAGCCTTTCTGGTTTCCAGCAGTTGGATCCAAAATGGTTAGTGAAGGTCATGTGTTTTTGCCTATCAACTAATATGTGTCTCTCTAGAGAGGAGTACCTTCATAAATTTAAGAATAAGCTTTCTACAACTGGATAAAGTAAACTAAGCTAGTAAATTACAGTGATGAAAATGTTCAGTCTTACATTATAATTAAATCAATAAAAACCATCCTATTATGTTCCCCCCAACCAACACTCATAAACAAGTCATTACACAAAGAAGCGTGTTTTACTGGGAAAAGGCATGGTAGAGGAAATTGAGAGACCAACTTCCAAAGCCCATTGACCTTTGCCTTAACAGCAACACACAGTACATTATCTACATCCAACATGACAAGGGGTATGAGCAGAATATCTGGTAACTGTGCCAATAAAGGACTACCTTAAGGCTGTAGGTCTTTTAAAGCTCAAAGATTCAGCCCTCTTTAACACATCAGTACAATGCCTTAATGGCAATTCAGAGACATACTGAAGCGCATAGTGTGAGAAGATTTTCAATCTTGAAAATCCTCCTTCAAAAACAACAGTGTTGGTTGAAACAGTCATGCAAATTTCTCTGTTCAGTACTTCAATACTCCATATCTGCACAACACCATTTATTGCCAGTTTATTAATAGATGGAAAGCTCCTCCAGGACAATGTAAACAGCATTTCATGCGGTCTGAGTACTGAGATTCCCCCAGGGCAGATTCAAACCACCCAGCATGAAAAGAAAGAGTGGTATTTTGTGACACTGTCCGCATCCTACATGCACAAGTTTGCCGCAAATTATCTGATTTTAAACGGTGCCATGATCCATGATATGGGCATCTATTTTCAGTCAAAGTTGGACAAAGTCATTGTTGATGGGAAACTAAAGACGATTGAAAAGGCCTGCATTTTGAAGGAAGCCAAGAAGAGGAATGAAGAGTCATCTAAATGCTCAAGCTATATTTCTCAAAGACTTGATCATAGACAAAAATAGGACTGGACGAGGAGGTTACCACAAGGACTCCTACTGCTCTGGCGATAGATGGCAAGTATGATCGCAGCGACAATTGATGAAATTCAAACTCTTCCAAGGGGAAGAATCACTATTAAGGCAAGTATATTTGTATCCTCAGAAAGGATCTTACAAATGCCATCATGACACTCATCATGTCAATGAGCAGAGTCAAACTAGTGACAGATAAATGGGGATGGAAAAGCCGTTTTCCCAGCAGTTAATGTTCAAGAGGACGTAGTCACTCCAAGGGCAGCACCAGCCATTTGAAAAGATGTGAACGATTTGCTTTTGTTGAAGATTTTTTTCATACAGAAAAAATCGATGACATTCTGAAAGTGGACAACATAGTTATTCTGATGTAATGATCGCCTACAATGAGAAAGTTGTCGATGAGTTGCAAACATTGAAAAAGGAAAAGTCCCTCACAACAAAGTCAAAAATCTCCTCTTTCAGAAGAGTCAAAAGTTTCTGGAGAAGATCAAATCATGAAATGGATGTTACCTTACTCCAAAGAGTCTCACCAGGTTGAAAAATTCCTTTATCATAGATCCAAAGTAGTAATGGATTGATGATCCATTTCTTGCAAGAAGATAAGGAGACAAAAAAGGAAGCTATTTCTTATTACCCCAATCTTTTCGCTAAAGGAAATCATGAGTTCATTTCATCACTGGATTCGTATGGTTCAGATTCAAAAATTCATCTTATATTACAAGCAAGAGCTATTGATACCATCTGTAAACTCCAGTACGAGGAGTGGTAAAGTTTTAAGCCTAAATTTGGTGATCCAATAGTAAAGAAAGCCGAGGAGAAATGCTAAGAACTCCTGGCAGGAAGGCATACTCTGTGTGAAGGCGAAATGAGTGAAACTGAAAAAGCTTATCGCAAGCAACTTGAGACTCTGAAAGGCATCATAGACCATCAGTACATCGAAGAAATGATAAGGGGCTTCTTCTGAGCGAAAGAAGAAAGCAGAGACCGAATCTTAACAAATATCACTGGACTCTAAAGTTAAGCAGTCAAAGAAAAGCAATTAATAAAAATTGCATTGGTGGATGTACCAATGTTATTGTCTAAGTACGATAGCTTTAAATTGAATCAAGTTGCTTGTGTTTAACATAGTAATTATCATCCTATACGCCACAGTAATTTTCTGGTAACACAAATCGAATAAATGAAGATATCTTCATGGCAGAAGTAATACTACTATCCAAAGGACAGCCGCAACAATAGAAGTTGTTAAAGACATTGGATATCAATCAAGCAAACGAATACTGAGAGTATTGTCTGATTTGGGCTCATCGAAAGTCTGATAACTAAACGAGTGCTGCCTGTGCAGTCTCGCATAGGGTGATTAAAGACATCTGACGCGATGCAACTATTGCTGGCAGGTACAGTACCTATTGATACAATAGTTAATATGAAAAATATTTGGCTTCCTGAATTTGAGAAAAAAGAAGTACATCTCACTTGAATGCATACGTATTCAATCAAAATTCAAATATTTTATCATATTTGGCACTGATTTTCTAGGACGATCAGGAATCAATCTCAATTTCAGTAGAAATGAGATGAAATGGCTTGAATCCATTCTACCAATGAGGTCAAGAGAGTATCTTGATAAATTAAGCTATGATGCAATGATTATTTCATGCATGATCCAAGGTGAAGATAAATTCTTTGGAGAGGATTGGCGTGATGCCTTCCTTGCAACACCCATACTCGAATCTAAGTGTGAAAAGGTGGATTTTGAATTTGTTAATCGGCAGTAACAGTATTTTGATAGGTCACATAAGAGAGATCTCTACTGCACATTACAGAGACACATGAAATTCTTTAATGGGACATTAGGAAAATATCCTAAGCGAAAGTTCCACATTGACGTGGACAAGAACGGTACATTGATGATTTCGATTCCTAAAGTATATTGGGATGTGTTTAATAAAACTTTGCAAGAGTTTTTAGACCTGGGAGTGCTATCTCACCAAGGCACAAGTAATGAGCGTCACTATCTATTCTCATACCTAAAAAGGACTCTAAAGTTTGTTGTGTTAGTGATATTAGAGCCTTGAATAAGGCGATTACAAGGAACCATTGCCCATTATTGCTGACATCATTAGAAAAGGACAGGAATTCTCTACTTCACCAAGATAGACTTGTCGATGCAATAGTATACTTTCTAATTTAGTGAAAAAGTTAAGAGCAGTGTACCATTGTAGCTTCATTTAGAAAGTTCAAGTACACCATGCTACATATGTGTCTCAAGTGCGCCCCAGATATAGCTCAAGAAGCTATGGAAGAAACCTTTCAAAGACTTGAAGACGTGGAAGTATATCTAGATGATATGGGTATATTCTTGCGTATACGGGCAGAAAATGTAGCAACTATAGATAAAGTTTAAAGAGATTAACTGATAATAGTTTTACAATGCTTTTAATTCATGGCAAAAGAAGGTTGATGCCATTGTCGAAATGGATAAGCACAAAAACATCAAAGAACTTCGCATGTTCATTAGGATGGTAAACTATGATAGAGACATGTGGTCAAGTAGGGCGCGCATCTTAAAGCCATCAACCGATTAAGTGGATAAGAAAGCAGTCATCTGGACAGATGATATGGACAAGGCATTTCAGCATTTAAAAAATCTCGTAACGATGGATGCACTATGTGCATATCCAAAACATGATAAACCGTTTCATTTTTACAAAGAATCATTGGACTTTCAGATGAGAGCTTGCATTGTGCAAACACTGCGTAATGCTGATGAAAATGAATGGTGCGCACAGGAACTATACAACAATGGCGAAAGAACTTCTCTCAATTGCTATGACCTTAAAGGAATTTAGGTCTTTGATATTCAGAAGTGAGATTCATTTTTACTCTAATCAAAATAACTTAACTTGTGAAAACTTACGTGTTTTACGCTAGAGATGTTATGCTGAGGAATGTTCTCCCAGTCTTCATTTCATTTCTGGTGAATAGAATGTTTTAGTAACAATTGATCGCGGCTCAATCGTTTCGGTGAAAAAATTTAAACTGACTTCGCCAAGGGGAAGAGTATCGACCCTGAGGATACGTTTTACAGTCTAATCGATAATTTAGACTTGTTCAAAGCTATGAAATGCTATTTAAACTTACCATCAGTTTCTCCAAGCGAGAACCCTCTCAATAATGAGTATAAAATGGGAGAGCAGACTGAAGACCCTTATCTGCAAGGACTGTCAAGCAATAATCCTTTACAATACTTTTACAAAACATTATACGGTGTCGACAATGTCATGCGTTATGTAAAGCCTAGTGATGAAAGGCATATGCAATAGAAGGTAGCGTTAGTCAGAAGCATTTTGAAGCCGACTATCCACTGGTTCCATCAAGTATTGAATCATCCGTGGAGTAAAAGACTGCACACAATACAAGCATGCTACCACCATCCTGAGTTAAAGGAGGTACATTGATAGGTTCGTTTGTGATACCTGTCAAATGCACAAACTAGAGTGCCCAGGTCATGGCATGCTGCCAGAACAAGAATTGAAAGAGCAACCTTTTGAGTAGCCTACAGTGGACTTGATAGGTCTCTGGACAATTGAAGTAGCTAATGAAAAGCTTACGTTAAATGCACTAACATGTATAGATACTGTATCTTTGGTAGAATTAGAACGCATAGACAATAGTCTAAGCACAATAGAAACAAGTTTGATTAATCTTGGTTAGCGAGATATCCTTGGCAAAGAAGGTATATCTATGATAAAGGAGGTGAATTCAGAGGGGAAGCGTTCAAGAGGCTAATGGAAGCGACCTTTATAAAGGATGTGTGCTCTACGAGTAAAACTCCGAAACCTAAGTCAATCTGTAAAAGGACGCATCAGATAGTCGGCAATACCTTGAGGACATTGATGAACTCCAATCCTCCCAAGAATGTTGATCACTCATGCGGTATAATATGACAACCGTCACGAATATATGTAGACGAACATAGCAACGACATTAGATAGCAGTCTTGGTGCGTTAGTGTATAACAGAGACATGTTCCTAAATCTGCCGTTGATTGTAGATTCGGATATGATTGCAAAGAGGCGATATCACTTCATTAATGAAAATTTGCGTCGTCAGAATTCAAAATGAAGAAAATTTTATTATGCTGTGGGTATGCAGGTTATGGAGAATATCCATGACCCTACGAAGTTGGGCGCTAAAATACAGGGCCCATTTACCAAATTATCAGTTCATGCAAATGGTAACCAACAATAGAATTTCGTTCTAGGATGTCAGAGCGCGCCAATATACGGCAAGTAAAACCTTACTGTATCCAATATTGAAGCTGCATTTTCTCCTGCAGTAGGGTCCTCGTATAGGGCTCTTGATGTGTACTTTTTTGAAGCTTTTTCCTCAAAAGATACAGTTTGGAAGGGAGTTGTTTTTGACTGTTTTATATCCCCCAAATGAAATTAATTGTTTTTGTTGCATAAGATTTTTAAATTCGCTACACTTTTACCTTACAGTGTTTCCAATGTGGCTGTGATCCTGCAGATCTTATAGGGGAAGTGTAATTCCCACCTGACGTAACTGTAGCTAATGCATACGTCGGAGGTCATCACTTCATGGGCGATTAGCAAGTGTTTTCACCTTAGCAGGAGAACTAAACAAAGTGTTACTTCTCCCTACGAAGCCTTTCTGGCTTCTGGCAGTTGGATTGAAAATGGTTCCTGAAGGGTCGTGCGTGTTTGTCTATCTACTGATTGTATGTCTAATAGCACCGTAATAATCTCAAGAATTAGCGTTCTGCAACTCAATTACCTAGACTAATCAAGACACCTGGTCTTGTAAATTTTGTGATTTCACAAATTTGACATGCTTTCGAACATTTCTACTCAGCTTTTATTTCGTTCCACATTGACATGAGTGCAGTTCACCTGTGTCTTCTACCCATCTCTTCGATTCCAACTATTTCTAGAGTTTTCAACGCCGTCCTAACTTTAGCAGAGAATCACACCTAGTCAGACTCCGAAAATCAATCTAGGACCAGGGTTTACTGGCGCTGAAGTCAAATACCTGAGCTTATTGATCAAATGATACCATTAAGTACCATAGATTGGGATACTTTCGCTACAGCCCACAATATCCAGTTCCCACAGACAAGTTGAGGTAAGATCATAAGCCTTGAATTTCAAACGTGTTTAGACCAGTTAAAAGAAAGTGGCTCAAGTGAGTAGCGTTGGGATGTCAAGCGAACAAAGGAAATAGACTGGAAAATGGGAAATGAATGCATTGGTTCTCCTTGCAAAGAAGAAACTTCAATTATTTACTTCTCCCTAAAATACTCCAAGAAGTCTCACCTTGGAAATTGACTATACATCTGATGATGACGAGGAGGAGGAAGTCCAAATTAAAGGTGAATACAGATCTGCCGGAGACAACCAGAAAAGCAGCCATTGATTTATTTTAAATGACGAATGAGAACATGAGTAGTTCGTTAACCACATCTGGAACAACGAAGCGAAAAGTTGCTAACATTGCCGACCAAGCAATGATCCGGTAATGATCACCAAAATCAGAGATTAATGATCTTGATAAGGTTCTTGCACTCATGATCCATCAAACAAAAGTTGATAAAGACACTAGAGAAAAGGATCGTCAAATGAGAGAGGCCGAACGTATGGAGGGTCGTCGAATGTGAGAACAAGAATGAAGAGAGACGCTCCGACGACGTGAAGATGACTTTCTAAGAATTCAAGTGGAGAATCGTCGGAGAGATGAGCGGACAGATCGCCAATTTCAGGTACAATTGACTGCCATGAGAATGAATCGTAGTAACATCAACGTTAATGATGATAATAAAAAATACACCTCATATTTGGATGTAACAACTGTAGCCATGTTTGATTTCGCTACACAGTAGAGCGGCTTTTTATGCAAATCATTGTTTAATTACAAATCTACTTAAAAAAATTCGTCGCTGTGCGATGAAAATCCTAATTAACCGTCATAGTGAGGTGTAGTTATTGGTCGAAACATTCGTCCAGCGATGAATACAATAATGAAAATTCGTTGCATGACGAAGGTTATTATAAATCATCGTTAAAATTAATTGTACGTATGGCATTCTATCGACGTAACTATAACGGAAATACTGATGTAAATGCATAACATGACAAAAAAATTACAATTTATTCGTTGTTAAATGACAATTAGTATGTACATGTAAATCCCCGTTTAGGCAAGGAACCTAGTTACATAGTGCCAGTGACCGTATCCATAGAGTCGGCCGAATCTGACCGTTTCGTCCCAGGCACACATTTTTTCGCGCTTTCCTATACAGGTTTTTTTTCGGAATCCCAGTATGCGTATACTGATAGTATACATATTGTTCTTACTTTGGCGATCACAGTCGAACGTTCGCTACTATTTATTTTTTTCATGAAATATTCACAAGAAATTTTGGCGAATGTTACGTGATCGGAGTCTAAGATGAATGGGCTCATTACCCAGGCGATCCGTATGTATAGTGACAATTAACTCTACACATACGGTCAGTTCTACGCATATGGGTTCTGATGATATGTATACGGGTGCCCTATATATACGGGTAATTACATACCATACATAACAGGCCGACTTCACGGTCAATGAACCTTGAAACTACAGTACGATAACATATTGTTTGAAATGGTGTACATTGACGTCAATTAGATAAAATGATCATCAAACAACGAAAATTATGCTCCTATGTCGTGTACATAAAGTAACGTACTGTTCTGTTATGTACAAAAAGAGCGCCATTTTATACTTTTTGTTATCACTGAAAGAATAAATGTTTATCGTTATGCATTTGTGATGTTTTAACGGATACATGATCATTATATTAAGAAATTACCGTCTGTTGACAAATAAATGATTTTTTTGTCTTTATACAACGTAATTCTTGTAGAATAATCGTCGTAATGGAATGAGTTTACCTTACAATTTCCACTGTTTAACGGCAAAGACATTTATCGCACACATAGACGATGATTCGGCTATCATGTATCACTGTGTTCAAGCTTTAATCATTTCGATAACTAATATATAAACAGTGTAAGATGCGCTCTATTATCTACAATAAAAACGCTATATGCAAATTAAATTTCATAATGCAACAAAGTTAATGAAACTACTTTAATTTGATGTGACCAAACAGACTGAAACAGATATAATGATGGTAAAACGTTTTACCATCTAACGAAGTCATTACATCCTACACTCTTCCACGGTTCCTACCAGTGTTGGTTTCCATCTTTACTTTTTTGGGACCAAATGAGTGGCATCACTTTTCGAATGAGGCATGTAAAAGTTACGGATTTGATTTATTCTCTAAGCGTGCACGAAAATTAAAAAACAGTATGCACAACTTCAACATTATCCTCCTATTGTCCATCTCTTCGTAAAAGATGCCATTTTTCAAACGTATGAAAGAAGATTACAGAGCACGCGATCCCGATTCAGCAGATTAGTGTATTTTAATTATTTCTTTGTGTAACCGTTCGCGTTATTTAGTCCATCTTACGCTTTTAGGTTTATTTCTTTTGAGACTGAATGGATGTTTGACTGCTCCAAAATCAGCATCACAAGCAACTTTGACGTTATCAAAAAGCCAATTTTTTGTAGGCATCATAAACGAGGCAACAAGGCTATCATCCTTGTTGACTTAGCGTTGTAAACACAAATAGGTATGGTTCCATCTTGAGCGATTACGAAAATGTTTGTCACAATCATTTGTTCAAGAACAGTAAGATGATCGTTGCACTGTATTGTTGGGCGCTCCTTGATTTGTATTTTTTCAAACCCTCCATAGCAGCCCATACTCTTTCCTCTCCCAATAGATTATGCTTCTGGACCATTGCTAGGAGATAACCCTCAATCTGCTCTTCATTTGCATGCAAACTGTAGACTTGGGGCTCACAAAAGTTACCAGTGACCATTGAATTCCGAAAACAAATTGTAACGTTGCATTCGATCCTCTAGCTCTGGTCCAACCAAGGCACAAAGCCAAACAATCTTAGGTCGGATATTTTTGGACGACTGTTATTCGTAAATTTGGAATGAATATTGGGAGTGTCTTTGTCAAATGGAGTCAAGCAAACAAAGAAATCTTAAAATTTCTTACAGACAAATTCGAATGCGTTAAAATCCAATCCTGTGAGAGTGATGTATGTTTCATTATAATGAGACATGAAGAATTCGCGACATTGACTACTGTGTGGAAGGAAGAGAGATTATTGAGCTTATCTCTCTGATCCTTTACGTTTCTTCTATAGATAATTAGATATAAAAGTTCATAGCATATATTTTAGGAGGTGTGCCATCTCAGATGAATCGCATGTTATGATGTACAGAAAGGCATGATGGTAGTAGATAGATGGAGACATAATCTTGGGATAGTGCCGCTTGTGTATTGACAGCTAAATATATGAGGGTAATAGACCCCACAAATTAAAAATTCAAATGCGTTTTGGACATAACTAGTTTTGGTTGAATTATTGGAGCACTCCGTTAGAATCATTTGGTGCTGCATTGTTATTGTTTTCAGAATTCGGCTGTTCTCTTCAGAATTTCTATGTTCTCTTACATGATATGTGCTGACTCCACCCGTTTTTTATCTTCTTGAACCAATAAAAGTCTTGAATAGAAAATGATCTCCTTGTCAGTGATGAGCTTTCTTTTCCAAGATGGATATATTCAATGTTAGTAATAGGTATTTCTTTTGCTCACAAAATATATGTTAGCACCAGTATACAGACATGTTAGTCCCCATATGGGAAACATTCCAGTATTCAAACTGGTTGTGATAGATAACATATTTTCGTTGAAAAATCCCAGTTTGATCCAACCCCATATTTCGCGTTTTCCTATACTGCGTTTTTTGGCGCCTAACATGCGTATAATCATAGGATTTATATTGCTGTCGCTTTGACGATCAGAGTCAGAAGTTTGATACTCATTACTTTCTTCGCTAAAGACACAAGAACTTTGGCGAATACTACATTATCGAAGTCGAAGATGAGTGGGCTCATAAACCGAACTGCCAGTATACATTGTGTGAGCTAAGAGTATGAATATTATGCGTATAGGTTTCGAGAGTATATATTTAGCCCTAGTATGTATACTGGTACTAACATATATTTTAGTAATCATATGGATTTGAAAACTAGATGCAACCAGGTAGTGACTGGATACATCTGGCTAAATTTAATTAATCTTAAAAATATCAATACAATCCATATGTGGCAGACAAAGGCTTTTTCGGATGTTGACTTAACTGCAGCAAGGATGCACAAGGTATCAAACAAAGAACAATTGGAAACCAATTCAAGAGCTGGTATAATGACGGAAAAAAACCACATCAACATAAACTTAACTACAAATTCGATTCCTCTATGATTACAGATAGAGTCGTATAGGTCTGTTAAAAAAATCTCTTTTCCCTAATAGTCTGACAGTCTTGGTAGTTTTCGGGAACTTCGTATCGGAACATTTTCAGAGTAATAATGACATTGTTTCTCATAGACCTCTAGTTGCAGGCCTTGTACGCAACATTCTCATATTTTATTGTTTGTATATTCATAGCAAAGGCATGACCATAATGACTAGACAGAGAGCTCACTTCATAAGCTTTGATTGTCAGCGTCTTCATCATTGCATCACAGTCTTCATACCACTGTAAATACATCAGTCTAGTACAATAATAATAACTAGAGGTCTGGATTTAACCGTTAACCAATATACCATGTTGTTGAATGCTGAGTGAAATCGGATGTTACACTCTTCATATTGACTTGTTGAGCAATGGTTCAATTTCAATGAGTCAGCTTTTGCTATAATGAGATTTGGATAAATGTCTCAAAGACGGTAAAATATGGGACCAAAACAGAGAGTAATTTCTTGTTGAAGTCTGTATAGCGGTTTGTCACATGTTAGTTCCCTGTTTAACTCCTCTACGTACAACCTGTTGCCATTCGAACATCTGTGGATACTAGACCGCATTGTTTCTGTAAGTCTCTCCAACTTCTTAATGTTTCCTCTGAAGAAACCTATATTTCTCCCAGTGCATGTTTTAAGGAGTGTCTTATGCTTGTTATCTTTAAATTGAGAAAACTCTACCCACTCTTTCGAGTTCGTGAGAATGATTTGGTTTAATTCTTCTGCAAAGGACAATTTTGAGATTAACATTTTCTTTTCTTTGTCGATAAGATTGGGTTGTCAGTTCATTACCTGGCAGCATTAGTAGCTCGACACTGACTGTGAATTGCAAAATAAATCCACTTGTATCATTCCATCTAATACGATGAACCCTCTGTGAGGTGTTCCTGCAAAGGGATTAGAATGCATGTCAATTTCCGCCTCCTCCTCTATGGTAAGTGGTCTAAGGTACTGAAATATATTCTGATCATCAAGCTAAAGCCAGATCTCTCCTTTTTGTGCAACCGTAGGAATCAGATCATATTTTTGTTCCGCACAGACCACAATTTTCAGAGCTAACGAGCAGGCCGTGAAGTGTTGAAGACAGCGATCTGGACAGGGCACATTTCCGAAATTTGAAAGAAAGGTAACAAACTCTTGAGAGGAAATTTTAAAATAGCTTTCATCGTTAGCAAGCTTCCTAAAATGCTCAAACTGCACTGCTATTGACAAGAATACATGATATTTTCAGTTTGACTCGTCTTACATTGTGCCTTAACCTCTGGATCGAGTAGAATTCTGCCTAAAAGGAGCTCTCCTCCTGTGTCTTAACAAATTCAAATGTCTTACCCAGCAACGATATGATCTCCATCTTTTTACTCTCAAAGCAACATCTCTTTTCCTCTTCGTAGAGTTCGATGAACCGTCTGAAAATGGCGATCCTTAGAAATTGAATATTGTCTTCGGTTTCCAAATGAATTTCTCTACATGCTTTTGCTCCCTTAATATCGTCCTCGGTAGCCTTGCTTCCTCAGTGTTAAACAACTGTGTTGGCGAAGAAATATTGGACACAGTTGATAAAATCTGAAAAGTATAAGCCACTATAGAATGAATTGGTTCCTGTATTTCAGAGATGGAGTAAACATCATTTGTTAATTTTAAGAAGTCGAGAGGCACCCAATATCTTGGACCTTTTATACAAAAAAATCGCCCAAATTTATCAGATACATGTTCTCTAATTTTGTCTGCATCACATTCGTTCCCATCGAACAATTGTTTGATTTTGTTGCACTTTGTTAGACAGCTAAAGTAATCCTCATAGATTGAACTCAGGTTTCCACCTCCACTGCTTTATATTTTAATTGTTTTCCTTTTCCCTTACCACTAAATATGTTAACTTCTAACGCTGTCTTTAACTCCAGATAGCAAACTACTAACCCTTCTCTTATCGTCTAAGCTCCTGGGATACGTTGTAATCCGCCTCATGGCTCGTCAGATGTTTCACCCTTGCCTTTGTAAACATTGCCCAAAATTTGAGGTTGGTCCGGTACATTAACACAGTCTAGTTCATCCTTAAATTCATCTTCATCATCTTTCTCTACCACTTAAGTCCTGAGTGATGTGTCTTCATCACTCTTTTCTGAAAGTTTAAATCTCTGCTGATCCTCAATCTCTGTAACCTCCCATTTATCTAGCTCAACTTCATTCCGAATGATCTGTTTAACAAATGAGTCAAATTTTAAGCAGATTGTCTTAGCTGTGTACTTTGATCTAGTCGAAGTTGAAAAGTAAGTTGGTTCAGTCAGACAGAGTTTGTCCCGTTTTAACTTAATTATCTCGTGGCTCGAATCTCCACATAGTTCTAACAATTCGTTAAACCGTAAGCTGACAATTCCTATACCAATTTCTCAACAGCAAGATTTACTTCAGTTGCCTCAACAGGTTGACAAAGACAGTCTACTTCTCGACAGGATGGATACCGTGTCCACTCGCTAGCGAAATTGTTGCAGAAGGTAATCCGCAAGATGTTATGTGTGGTTAGTTTAGTATCAATTCACAATCTCCGCACTCCAGTGATTTGAAACCTAAACTTAGTTGTTTGATACTCATGGAGAAATTCATCATGACAATGTCATCTCCCTATGATTTTAAAATGGTATAGGTACCGTACCCAGTGTAAGTAGATACTTCTAGGGTATTTTTCTATCTACTTTTTACTTTTTCTATTTCTTTCGGTTGCCATGCTATCGCTACCAACAAACAGTAAATCAGTGAAGTAGCCTTGTTCCTTCTGAAATATAGACTACGACCAGCGTAAGCCATCAAACACTCTCCTCTTTGTACTGTGTGAGTTACCAAGTCTGAAAGGATACACCAGAAAATGAACATTTGCGGACGACGACACATTTTTCGAGGTGGTGTGCATACGGTTAATGTACTGCAAAAACGATTTGTAATACACTAACCTGTTAAATTTGGGGATCGCTAAACATTAGCAAGATACACCTGATTAATTGCCGGATGCATTGGGTCGTTACGAGGTATGCCCAGATGCATCTGATGAATGACCAGATGCATCTGGCTGATCCGATGAATACCCAGACGCATTCGGTGACTTCTGCTATCTAGATGTATCTGGTTATCCCTTAGAAATCACTGATGGCATCTAGTTAATCATCTGATGCATCTAGCTAATTCGTAGGAATAGCCAGATACATCTGGTTAATCATCGGCAAAAACCTGATCTGTTTATTGACAAGATGCATCCAGTTATCCACCAGATATAACTGGTGAATGACTAGATGTATCTGGTTAACAAAATATCTATCTACGCACTATTAGTATTGGATTGTTTCCCACCACGCTGAATTCAGTCGAACCGACTGAATTCAGTCTCTCCATTGATTCGCCTATATTGAGCGATCTAAAGCAATA
>JALLAW010000054.1:0-20632 GCA_036939535.1 Cyclotella kingstonii | reverse complement strand
ATATGCCCGTAGAATTAGAGCATACTCATATTCTTGCTTCTTGATGCGAGAAACTTGCGAGATCCTCATGATGTGGCTTGTGAAGAGTTTTCCGAGGATGGGAAAGATGGCTGCGAATAAAACAGGATATCCCGTTTTAGTAGCTCAACACCACTACTCACTTCAACAGCAATTTTTTTCGTCCGTTCTCTATTTTCGAGGTTACTTGTTGTTGTGGTACTCTATCTATAGTATGATGTCATAAGTTGAAGAAGCTCCACAACATTTAGTTCTACAACAACAAAAATTAAAAAGGTTTGTTTAAACTCTCTATTATCGATTTACAAAGACCGTATCTCTCCACCATATCATCCCAGTAACCCTTACACCATGTCAATCGATTTTACTCCCACCGACAGTTGCAACCCCGTATTCGCAGCAAACAACGAGACTTCAGCTCCTCAAGAGAAGATCCAAACATTTTTGTCAAATCGATCGTAAAGATCATCACCTGTGGGTTTTGTCAATGCATGGTGAGCATCCCAATAAGGTCGGAAATCTGCAACCACCTCGTTTGTATGGACTGCCTCTCCCAATTCGACGAGAAAATTAAGAGAGAGAAGAGGGCCAGAAAATACCTGAAATGCAACAGTCCCTTTCCAAAAAGTTCCAATAAAAGTGCATCAGTATTGTCGGCACTCTCTGCTCTCTCGATGATCAAGGACATTATTTTCTTCGCTCTTGGAACTATCTACACAAACTGCCATCCCAGAGAGAATAATCGATAAAGCCCATGATATTAAGGGGCTCATCGCATCATGCTGGGCAGAATTTCAGGAGGTTTCTGCAGCACCTGCAGCTCTAACAGACCCAATAGACACAGCCACACATGTATGCCTTTCTAAAAGGGCAGCGGCGCCCACAAACCGTTACTCCCCTGAGCCAAAGAACCTCTCCCAATCGCGTAAGATAAAAGGACACGATACGATCAAGTGGGAACGACCACCACACCAGAAAGAGCGCCACATAAAAGACTTAAAAAATTCTCTTTCTCCGCAACTCTCTTCCCAGCCCACACTGAAGCATCCATCTACTGAACAACGGAGTTTGGACCATCTGGACAGGACTTTCTTTGGATTAAATCAATAAAATGCTGTTCTACAAAAGCTTCGCGGATGAACTTCTATGCTCATTCATCATTCATCTTTCAGCCTTCTTTTTCTGCGTGGGAATCAAAGTAATATCGGAGGAAAAAGGAATAGTTCTCTTTGACACCGCATTTACCCTTCAGGCCATTACATAGGAACCAGATGTAACGGTCTTCCTGCTCTGGTCTCAAGAGGAGGAATTCTATCTCCTCAAATCATCAATAATGAACTTACCGGTGAAGGAGACTATTCTGACTGTGACATCCTCCACCAACAATAAGGTCAACACACACGCAACAACTTACCCCTCTTCCGCAAATACTCCAAACTATCATTCTTGCAGTCTAGTCATCTTGGCGTTATAAAATGCAAGTGGGGTTATTTTGTTCCGGGCGGAAAGACAAAATTCGGGAAAAGCTTTTTCCATGCACTTGCGGAAGAGATGAGAACTGACTCTCCCATGGCCCAAGAAACAGAACTAAGGCAGTGGGTTTCTAACTACTACTGGGACGAACCGACGCTCGCAATGACAACACTCTCAGCAATAAAGAGATAGCAAAAGTGATCACTTTGTTGGAGAATGTTGGTCAATCTTCTCTCGCACTTCAACAATGGACTGCTTCACTTTTGGATTGCGACATTCTCATATTCAACGTCTCCCCAGATACACCAACCTGTAATGTTAGCTACCACCAGTGCTACAGCCTCAGAGTGCCCACATAGCTTCCTTCTGCAGGATGAAGACACCTTCCGGCCCCTAAGGAAACTGCGAGGAAAAGACATCCTAAAATTATCATCGGAGATTAGAATGAAGCATGTGGAAGAGATTTTACAACACCCATACAGAGAATGTCTCATTGATGGTCACTTCTACGGTTATCTTTCTGAGACAGATAATTCATTTGAACATATTTACCAATGTGCAAATGTGTGACTAAGACAATCTACCTCGGGGATGGATCCAAACATCCCTTCCACGCTCCGCAATGCTCTCTGGTTAGAAAATTTGGCTCCTTTCAGCGTCTTCAAGGAAGCGCTACCAGAAGAACAGTCTCTCGGTGTCAAGGGAAGATGGCTGTCGTTACTAGGGAAAAGGAACTTGTCTCCTTCACAAACCACGAACATTATTGCTTTCTGTAAAACAAATGAAAGAGGAATGTAGATTTCCGCTTGAAATAGTCTGCTCAGGTCATCTCACCCCTCCAAATGCCTTACTGAAAGTGAGGGAGCTCCTGGCGAATTACCATGCAAAGACTGGCCACCCTTGACAGGTATAGACCGGACCAGAAAATACCTCCTAGAATCATCAGAACCACTTCAAGCTGGACAGAAACTATTCGCGATCCAACTAGAAAGCAGAACATGTCTAGCCCCATTATTTCACTTACTACAGAAACGCACCCCAGTTTAAAAAATCATCAGTGTCGGCGCTCTTCTTTTGGAGGCCTTCGCGGCTTGCCAGTACATAGGTTACAGCCACCATCTTCATTCAGATTATCTGGATACAGTCTACCTAAACGCTCCAGACTGTAGACCGATTTCTGTGATTGTAGCCATTGACGAATTCTATCTTGAATACCTGATTAACTTTGAAGACAGTGATGAAGATAGAATGGAATTAATCATCCAGTTCAGTCAGGCAGCAGTCTTCACAAATAGATGTTTCCCCTTGGGTGGCCGGACATAGTAGACAAAGATTCAGATCTTCCACGAGGAAGAATAAATAAGTCTCAGATTGTTTCGCAAGGTGGCACGCGAGAACTATCCTTCCATAACAAAATGGTCCTCGCTCTGACCCAGATAATAGACGGTTTTTGGAAGTGTCGCAAGTCGATTGTGGAAAAGGTCCTGACACTATCTTAAAGGAGTCCAAAGACTGGAGAACGTTGGTTGACACAGACGATGAAGAGGAAGAAGATCAGCCAGTAAAAGCTGGGATTGGAAAAGAGCAAAAGCGTCGTATGATTCATCTGTCTGAATCAGAAGATGAAGATTACTCTTCCGCATCGAGCGCTCAACCAGGAAATGTCTCTCTTCATCTAGGGACCAACACTGGTTTAACAAATTCTGAAGCGATAGAATTGGAATCTACAGCGAGTGAAGGATCCGCAAGTAACAGGGAAATCTTGAAGGAGGACACTACCAAGTGGGGAGATGCTGTGAACATTATAGAGGGATCCGACCATTTAGAAGGGCAGATAGGAACAGAAGCAAGGTGTAAGAACAGTTCAAGTGTGAAGTTGGTGGGAAAAAATCGAACGAGGACAATAGAATATTGGAGACTACGACCCAAACGGTTGTAGGGTCGTCGTGGAGGCATACGCAGGTAGGAGATAAACAGACTCTTGAAGTGTAGACTATTACAGGAACAGATGTAACAAAATGCCAAGAGGAGCCGCAAGGTCCGGATCTCAGGAGTGAGGAAAAAGGGAATGCAAAACCGATAACACAGTTTCCGGGCGCTTACCATCTTACAGAAATTCCTTCAACCAGTCCCAACAGAATAAGCGGAGCTTATCCTCGACGCTGGCCACTATTCGATTTGAAGTAATATTGTGAACAACAAACGATCACACAAAGAGCAGAAGTCACAGAAAGTACCTGGCATTACATGCCAGAGAATGCGACGCTAAATCGCTATCCTTGCTGGACACCACGATAGAAAGAAACGAGTCGGAGCTAGATGACAGTCGGAAAGTTACAATGGATCGTATAGAAGACATCCGCAGACAGCAATTTATTGATTACGAACAGTATCTTGAAGAGTTTGGAGACCCGGTGACACAAAAAAAGGAAAGGAAGAGGAGAAAGAAGGAGGAAAGGAGCCAGAAGTTGTTGAAGCGTCAGCAACAAAAATATTAAGGCCAAACTCCAGTGATCCGTACTTATTTCATGTGTTAAATGTTGTATATTAGTAGCTCTTGCTTCCCACTTGCAAACTATAACTTCGAATTCCCCACTCATTTTAAATGTGTTTCCACTCATTTAAAGTGCGTGCAGTGAAAATTCCAAGCTTGCTGTCTATCTTGCAGATATTCTGATTTGATGAGTCAATTTCATTTTTTATCCACTTTCGTGAAAAACATTGCTGGATATTCACTGACATCCCATGGTGTGTCTCTTATAGATATTAATCTTGTCATATCTGAAAAATCTAGTGCACCACCGTGAGATCATAAGTGAGAAAATAGTTCTATTGGTGTGCTCATCACATATCCCTTTGTTTTACTTCTGATTATATTCTTCATCCAAAGTCGCAAAATATTGCGTGCTGTCCTCTTAACTCAAGTAAGCTCCTGTATTTTTTGGTATGCCCAAGCTTTCTCCATTAGATGAGATCATTGTACATTCGCCATCTTCAATGATCATTCATTGTGTCCATTTTCTCCTTCTCCTATTGTTATAGGGACAGTTGTGAGTTTGTCGATTGGTTAAGGACTTTTAAGACCTTCATCCTGCGGCTGATCTTCCATTTTTGTGATTGGCCCATCTCAAAGTTTCGTTGTGAAAGAACCCTATTTCAATTGCTAAAAAGTGGCAATGTGTGTTGCGTAAACTAGATTAAAAATAGGTCAATGATACCATAACTTGCATTTCGAATTGCATGAAACTTTTATGCACGCATCCAAAACTGTGAAACTTACTGTGTGCCAATAATTTGAAGGGCTTTGTCACGATAGTGATGTCGAAACTGAGACTAGAGTACCCGGTACTGGGATTTTTGTTCCATCCCGCGGCTCCCATTCCTAGAGATTCCTAGGAAAGTAAAAGTAACAAGTGACTAGTAATAAGGAATACTATAGGCACATTATTTAGACGATATTGGAAAATCAGTTCTCAGATATACCTAAAAATTGCAGTTCAAACTAGTATTGAAGATAGGAATCTAAACCACTAGGAATCCCTACTCGATGCTATACACTCAATCCCTGGTGATTACCACTAAGGGAGACCCTATGGTACTATTAAGCTTCGAAGCTACCCTACGTACTGTATCTAGCAACGCCATGTGGCAGTATTTCTTGAAATTTGCTGACTTCTCATTGTCTGCATCGACTTTTACTCGGGTTTCATTTACCAGTCTCTTTCATACTTTCCAAGCCCACAATAGTAAGGTGTTTTGATGAGTTTTGGTGCCCTCTTTGTTATATTGTTCTGATTTCTGTTCTTTCTAGAGAACTGTTTTTCAGTTGCAATCGCTAGGATAGTTAGCTGAGAAGGGAATTGTAATGCTGCGCTAATAGTTGCATTGCGGAGCCAGAGAAAAAACCAAGAAGTACATGATTGCTTTTAGTTTGCGCTCCCCAGAGGGGATTCCTCAGAGGGGATTCCTACTAATGCTTCCTGTTTCTTCTGCTGTCTTAAAAAACATGAGGTTATCTGGTGAGAGTATAGAGATCCAGCAGTTATCGAGGGCTCAATCTGAGTCACCCTGGATGCGTAGTGCATTGGGACCAAGTTTATTAAGTCAGAGAACTTTGTCCATTGGGTGGAGAATCATATCCCCTGTGTCAGAGGTAGAGTGGTAGATTTTTCATTCCTGCTGAAAGGGATAAAGCATTTCTTGCGTCAAAGCTGAGAGTCTGTCTTTTGATGCGGGTGGTAATGTCCGTGCTCTAATGTTACTTATCTGCATCCTCTATTAATAATGATTTCCAGTAAAATAACATCATCTTGTGGCTACTTAGGTTGTGTAATCCATTGGAAGGCGATGGGCAAAGACACTTGGATATTTTGTCACAAGCAATCAGAAAATGCTGTATAATTAAAAGGCCTGCATGAAATATTTCAGTGGGGGAGGGGTGGATTATTTCAGTGTTAAAATTCTACATGGTCACTCCACTAGGTTTCTGGGTTCAAATTCCATGCTCTGCGACGTTGCACAAAGTCCCCCTACTCATGACTGTGTTTGGGGGAGTTCCTCTGTATGTCTGTATAGTACCTGCACCACACAAATGTCTCATCTACTTATTGTCTGATATACCATTCGTTCTACTGTGAGAGATGAATGCTTGACAATTATTAGGCCTGCTGGACAGATTTCAGTAGGGGTGACTTTTACCATACTGCAAAATCCTATAGAGAACCAATGATATCTATAATGATTATCATTGGCTGCTTTTCCATATTGTTGTGTGGAAGCTGCAGTGAAAATAGAGCAATCAACATTGGGAAGTTTCTGATAAAAAGTGCTTTAAATTAGTATTTTCCTATGGATGGAAAATAGAATTGGATTCATCTCACATATCAAAACAATCTCTTGTCTTGACTTTTCCTGCATCGATCACACTAGAATATCCAAAAAATCCCTGTACCCACCCTAGATGATCTTTTAGATGTTGACAGAATCATGCTGGATTGTTATTATATTTGTCAATTGACAAATATTATTAAATAAATTCATTCATTGACTCTTTTAAATGAGTCCATACACTCATATATGTACAGTACTGTCGATTACAGTATGTACTAATATGACAACATTTTTTTTGATATTTTTCATTCTATGACAATAATACTGAGTTTATATCTTTATACAATGACAATAATATTTATAATTTGTCATACAATTACAACACCTCAACTTTGTTGTACATAGAAAATATTTTTTTGCATAAAATTGTGGTTGATTAACAAATTGAATATATCATATTCATCATGTATTTATATACATTTTGCATTATATCTATGATTTTATATGACAATGAATGAAATAATATGGCATTTATATATGAACTATTATCCTTACATCATTGCACCACATTATTATTCAATATATTAGTTCACTATTATTTAAAAAATTAAAGCAAATTACCTATGAAATGAGTAACTGAATGTAATGATTCATTATGTAACATTATTGATAATGCTTTTTATTTGCAAAGTCATTTTCTTTGCAGTCAACAATAGCTGAAATGAGCAATGCATATGCTCATCTCTCTGATGCTTATCTTCTTCAACTCTCCTGAAATTGTCTTTGTGTCTCTGCAACTACTCTTGTCCTTCTTCCTCATGCATATGATACTCCTCCATATGTTCAGCCTCTCTCATCCAACAATCATTTTTGTGGTATCCTTATCCACTATTGTCTGATGTAGTATGAAAGCAAGAAAGTTATTGAGTGAGTTATCGTTAGGTTTTTGGTGGTCATTTACAGCTCATTACTGTGTCTTTAATGTCACCAAATTTATGCTTTCTTGATTCATGTATTCTTAGAGAACTACTCATATTCTCAATTGTAATCTGAGACAGGTCAGTAGGTGTTTTGTTGGTAGTTGCAGCTTGCTTTTCACAATTATGGTGGATGTTATTCACAATTGATTATGGTCTACTCCTCCTCATCATTGCCAGAATCATTGATTTCAGAGGTGAGATTTCTTGGATGTATTTCAGGTGGAAGAAGATTGTTGGTTTTTCCTAGCAAGGTGAACTTCTACAAGCATTTGTCATCTTCCTGGCAATCTCCTTGGCTTGTTTGACATCTCAACGCTGTTCACTTGAGCCAATTTCTTCAAACTGGTTCACAAACAAATTAAGACTATAGGTCTTACCTGATTATCTGGTCTTAGAAGATTGAAATGAGTTGTTTACTGCTAGATCATTCCAGTCAAGGGTACTAAATGGCAGATTTTCATCAATAAGTACTTCAGCATCAATAAACCTGGGTTTTCAAATAGTTTTGGGAGTCTAACTAGGAGTGGCTTTCTGAGGAACTTGGAAGGTATATAAGATATTATCAAGAGGTGAAAAAAGAGATGGAATAAGAAGAAAAAGTGAATTGCAACTCATGTTGATGCGAAATGGGGATGGAGAAGAACATGAAAATGAAGTAGAATATCATGAAATAGGAGTATAGAGCCACCATTTTTGTTAATACAAAGATTTATGAATACCCTCCAAGAGTTTTCACAGATACCAGGAATTTTTGGTATTAGTGATGCCTGCTGCAAAAGTGTAGCACTACTTTCATATGGGTAAGGGGGTGTCTTGCAGTTTGGCACAGATTTTGGTAAATTTAAACATAGTCTGGTCAAATTCTGGGAGTGATCAACTTTTTACTCAAATTTCTGAGATGTCAGAATTTAGTTTTTTTCAAACTGATTGTTAGAACCATTTTGATTGTAACTCAAATGAATTACACACTTAGAACCTCTCATATGAACATTTGAATATCTGTGTTGCCATTAATTTTAAAGCATAGAAGTCAAAAAAATTGCCACCAAACTCTGAACTCATCTTGTATCATTTTCATGTCCTATAAGCTGGTTTGCAGCATTTTTGGCCATTTGCCCCACAGCGATCTGTGCTTTATATTGTACATTTTCATTCGATTGTTTACTTCTACCCAGTGTCACTAATGCTTGAATTCCACCTTCTTCTGCAATTGTTATATGATTTTCAAAGTTGTCAGCTAGCTTGAGAAGTGCAATTGCTGCATAGTGTTTTGATTCTGAGTTGTTTGCAATCATGGAAACTAAAGGTCTGACACCTCCTAGCTTTACTATTGGTATCTGTAATGAGTCATTATTGGCAAGATGTGCAAGTGCAAATGCGCCACAATACTGACATTCATCATCAACAAGTGATGCTATTGCCACAATAGCTGCAATAGTGTCATTATCACTTAAGGTACTGTGACAGCTATTGTATTCAGACAATAGTGAAAGATAATAAGCTGCAGCTTTTAGAACTTCAATTGTTCCCTGCGAAATTTTTTGAATGATAAGCTTGATAAGATTCCTGTCAACCAAAACATTACAGATATTTGTATTTTCCGCAAAAGTTCCAAGCATAAAGATTGCCATGTGAATACATTCGTCATCTTCTGAGTCTAATATTGCTATCAAGGAAATGAGTGGATTAGCACGAAAAACAGTTTCGCTTGGAATCTGTATTTCACCAAGTGCTAGACAATTCAGAGCTAATAATGCACATCTGCGCATGCTCAAATCAGGATAGCTAATAGCCTTCACTAAAGACTGAAAAGCACCATTTTCAACAATAATCAATTTATTCTTGTCAGATCCTAAAGAAAGTGCAGCTATAGCAAGCGTTGCACAGCGTTCAATTTGCAAGTCGGGGATATGTGAAAGTAACAAAAGCATTTGAATTAGATCCTGTTTCACAATTGATTCTTTTTCATCTCTTGATCCAAGGCTTAAATTACTGAGAGCAAGAGCAGCACAACGTTGAGTCAAACTGTCGGGAATTTGTGCTAGCTTCGAAACAAGTTTACAGATTCCTTGAGAAATCATTATGGCTTTTGTTGGTATGTCAATTGACAATGCCGCCACTGCTCTGGACAAATCTCGTAATATTTCAATGTCAGAATTTGATGAGATGAAAATTTTTAATGTTTCAATCCCACCATCTTTGGCCACATACTGGCAAAAAATTGGCGAGCTAGTAACGTTTGCAATGCAGAAAATGGCTTTCTTTTTAACAACCAAGTCAGAGTTAACACACAGTTGTAGTATTGCTTTCATTCCTCCTGAATTAAAGATCAAGGACTTTCCTGTTTTACTTTGTGACATCGATGCCATAGCTGCAGCGGCGCATCTTTTGAAGTCCACTACATTACTTAATAACATGACAACATAGGGTAGAAATGCATTTTCTTGCATAAGTGCACGCTGCACCTCAGCACTAGATGCCATTAACTGCATAGCAATGGCAACATATCTTTGACAAATTTCGCATGGCGATGTTCTCAGATCCAAGAGTAATTTCAAGCCTTCCTCTTGGTATATGAATACTTGTTTTTCTTCATTAGCACAGAGATTGGCCAAAGCCCGTGCGCAATCCTATAGATTCATCCACAAAAATTAGGTTTTAGATAGTGACGCTCAATTTTTTATTGAATAGGGCAAATTATTGTTTCTCGTACCTGTAAGATCTCTTGGTGCTTTGTGGACACAAGTATTCTAAGGGCCTTGATGACTCTATGTGAAAACAAAATCAGATGGCATGCTTTATATACACTTAAATTTGCAAGAATTCCTGCAGTTTGACATTGCATATCTCCATTCATCAAACAACTACAATGGACTATTAATTTCACAGTGTCACTTGACAACTCATTGCTGATAAGCTCACTTGAAGATAAATGACGCATTGTTGCAAATGCAATGATTTGAATATCTTTTCCATTGTTTTGAATAAGTCCTGTCATAGTAGCTATTGCTCCAAGCTTGAAGAAGATATCCTTATCTTTAACATTGGCACTAAGATTTCTAAGTGCTACTAAAGCGTGCCTCCTTGTTTTCCTATCTGGGTCTTTAGTCAGCACCAACAAATTTTGCAATCCACCTTTGATGAGAATGTCATGCGACGAGGAAGAAATAGTTAACTTTCGAATTGCGAACGCAGCTAGGTAACGACATTCATCACAAGCTGATATAGTCAGAAGGAGCAAATCATCTAGACCATGCCTGATCATGAGAGCATGAAGCTCGTAAGAGCTTAATAGATTCACTATAGCGCGTGCTGCTTCACGCCGGATGCCAGTTTCATTACTGCTCAAAGAAATGATGAGAATGCTATGGAAATTCAAATGTTTCATGTGTTTGTGTGTGTCAATATCTTCTGTAAGATTACCGATCACACCCAGACCCAATCTCACTATATTGCAATCATGATTCACACCGAGAAGTACCAACTCACAAATAGCCGCTTGCGCAATATTTTCCAGATGATTTGAGCACAGCGTCAAGTTCGAAAAGCAAGATGCGATTTCCAATTGGATTTCTGGTTCTTTCGATCTACAGAAAATAGTCTCAAGGAGTTGTATCGCACCTTCCATTATTAGTTTGTCTCTACTTTCTTGAATCAATGCGAGCCGCTTCAAAGTTGAAACTGCTAAGCACTGGACATGGATGTCGCTCGCTTCAGCCAAATGACACAATGCTTCGATTCCGCCTTGTTGTCCCACTTGAAATAGAAGTTCTGCGTTGGAGGATAAATTAGCAATTCCAAATGATGAGTACAAGCTTGTGCCTTTTTTCCCGTCTACTGATATATCGACTAAGCTTTTCAGTACATCATGCTTCATCAAATATGATTGGATAGACGGATTAAGCGCAAGATTTGACACACACATAAATGCACAAGTTTGTGTCTCGGCATCTCCCTCAAGGGAGAGAGAGATAAGTATAGGGAGAGCCCCGTGGAGAAGAATCTGCGATTGAGTATCACCATCATTGGCCATATTCGAAAGACAAACGCAAGCAAGTCTGATGATTGATAAATCGTTACTCTTCAGGGATAGCACAGCAGCTTGTAAACCTCCACCTTTGATCGCACTAATTCTCAGTTTGTCATGGCATGCAATGTTGGCTAATATCAACAATGCAAAAATTCCGCAATGTACATCAGGGCTGTAACACGATGTAATAATAGAATGCATTACATCTATTTTTGCATAAAAAATATGGCTGGCTTCAGTTATGGTAATATTATACAATGCCATTAATACTGCCCGATGAAGTTGAATGCTTGATGTAGTTTTCAGCACTTGCGCCAATCGAGAAATACCCCCTGAGACTGCAATAGCTAAACCATGAGGTTTCTTTGAGGCCAAATTACATATAATCATATTAGCGTACGTCTTGCAGTTCAGTTGATTGTCATTCGTGAGATCAAAAAGTAATGATAGACCAATTTGACGCGCTACATGATCTTGCGTAATGGAATGAGACGATAAATTGCATAATGTAATAGCAACGAACTGACGAAAAGCAGGATTACTTTCGTTTAAGCAACATTTTAGAAAACGGATTCCGCCCTCTAAGATAAAATATTCTAGATAGCAAGAGCTCCTTGAAAGATTAACGAGTGCCATGATGCCTATCAATTTGATCTCTTGGTTTGATGATAAACAGAGCTGAAGCAGATATTTCAACCCTCCATGTCGGAGCGTCGATACTGCATTATCGTCTATGACAGTTAATCGACATAAAGCTCTACCAGAATTTATTTGACAGCTTTCATATTCTGAATTCAGCAAAAGTACAAGCGGGAGAATTCCATCCAGCTGTCCAATTAGGAGCTTTGTCTCAGGATGTATTGCCAAGTTACTTATTGATGCCGCACTGTCTCGGCCTATCCCTTCTTCTTGGCAACGAAGAAGGTAAATTACAGCAAGAAGAACATTTTCATTGAATGCTTTAGTATTTTCAGGTGTGCTAGACAATAACGAAAATGCACGTGCAGCCTCTCGTTTCACTTTAGAATAACTGGATTTGCTTAAAAAGACTAACAAGTCTAGAAAGCCCATTTCTACAAGTTTAGATTTATTTCGAGCAAATTCTGCCATGTTTGCAATCGATGATGCACAATGACACAATAAATCACAGTCGTCAGAGTATGGAATGCAATCTGCCATGACTTTGAGAACACCACTATCTAAAATTGTAGCTTTAAGTCTCATTGAGATTGACAAATGCATTATGATCCTAAAAGCGACTACCTTTATATCAGCATTTGGGTGAGACGCCAAGTCTATCCCTGCCTTCATTCCTCCAGCTAGAACAAATGCATGCTGAAAGACTCGATTTGAACATATGTCACATAATGCGATGGAACTCTGTAGTTGGATATCTTCAATATCATGGTGAGTCAGATTGATGAGAACACTAATAATATTTTGATTGAAGAAAGCTTCATGCGATTTAGGATTAGCAGCGAGCTTTCTAAACGCTGCGACTGCATTACGAAGACATTCAAAGTCAGTAACTTTGCTGACATGTAAAATGGTTAGCATTCCTTGCTCATGCAAGACTTTTTCTTGAACTTCAACAGAAGAGAGAAGATTTGACAGTAATCTGGTGGCTTCTCTTTCAATGGGAACATATTGAGATTGACTCAGTTGCAAAATTTCTTGTATAATTCCTTTCCTCTTCATTATCGTCTCATGCAGGAGTATATCTTCAGATATATTTGCTAGTGATCCTAGTGCGAATCGAGACGTTTCTATGTCAAACGATTGACATAAATTTGCAATATGATTGAGCATATGGCATTTTGCTGTTTCCGATCTGGCCTCGTCCCCAAGAGTAAAGTAACAAAGGCTTGAAGCAAGCTCACGGCTCCATTCAATACCACCACATTCACAAAAATTGGTTAAAAAACCCAATACTTCATTGGTATTTAAGCCTGAACGAATTTCGTTTTCACAACAAAATTTCCTCAAAGCCGCAATAGAATAACTCAGTCCATTCACATTTGAAGTGTGAGAGAATTCGACTAAACATTGTGGCACTCGAATGAGACTTGACACTCGGTAATTTGAGTTGAGGATTGACAATTTGTTGAAAGCAAATACTGCATGAAAGTTAATTTCAGCATTTTTGAATTGTACCATTTTAATTAGGGTAGGGATTAACCCAAGCCTAAATAATTCAAGTGCGATTGATGGATCTGTACACAAACTGCTAACCCCCATACATGAATAGCAAGCGGTTTCGATGATATGGTGTAATTGAGGAAAATTCTCGGTGCCTGTTTCTTGACCATATCTTTCAAGTGAGTTGCAAAGTATTGGAAGCAAATAATTTCTTTCTAACTCGGGTTGCACATACATATTCATGCACAGATTTGCAAATACCAAGACAGACAACCGTTGTACATTGAAATGTTTGCTTGAACAAAATGCACTCAAATTTTTTAACAAATCAGTTTGGATGAGGGCCTCATGGCTATTAAAGTTAGATGAGAGATTCGCAATGCATCTGATCGCTTCCTTGGATAGCTTTACATCTTGGTGTGGAGAAACTAGGGGAACAAACTGTTTCATGGGCAATAACGATAAAATGGCAGAGTGAAGTTCACCAATCTCACAGATATTCCCGATTGCACGGCATACTAGACTGGCACAAATAACATCATCATCGTGAATAAGAACGATAAATTCCTTCAATTCACTTGAGCGTGACAGATCGAACTTATTCTCTTCGTTTAAACTGATATGTGCTAAAATTGATGCAATCTCCCGTTTGAATTGCAATTTATCCATATTAATCGCGATTGAAAGAAGATGAAGGATTCCTTCTTCGAATAAAAAGCGCCGTGCCTCTGCTAAAGCGGCAAGACCTCTCAATGTTGATAGTGCAGCAAGCATATCAGTTATTCTACTTGTGTAGAATAAATGCAAAATAGATGAGAGACCACCGTTTGTGATGATCGAAGGTCTGTTGGAGATTTCAGCTGATAAGTTGCATATTGCGTAAGCAATGCACCTTCGTAACTCAGCATGATTACACTCACAATTAGACATATCAATAAGAGGTTGCAATACTTCATTTTTAAGTATTGAATCCTGTAGATTGAGATGACTCGCAATATTGCCAATAGCTACGGCACCGAAAAGTCTTTGAGCTGTGTCTACGCTACAAAGGAGCGCTATAAGATTCGACATGTCGAAGGTTTGCAGAACCACATTTGCCTGAGCACCCATATATCCACCAAAGGATAAGTTGCACAGAGTGCAAAGAACTTCTGACTTCAAGAATTCATCATCAGAATGAACGATAGTGAAGAGTGCCTCAACTGCACCACAAGATATCATTCGCTTCCGGAGATTCATACCTGTTGAGAGACCACGGAGTGAGGCCACAGCCCGTAACTGAAATTCCGGATCATGATGATCTTTGATACAATCGATCAATTCAAGAAGGTTACAATAATTTTCAAGAATTGGATGATTCGTTTTCTTCCATGAAAGATTCGCTATGCACGTTATGGCGTTGACACGGAGTTTCAAATCTGGCGATTTTATGTGATCTAATGCAAGCTCAGCACACCCATGGAGCATTAAATCTTCGTGTGTTGTGAAAGAAGATGCTAAGTTTGCCAAGCAGGACATTGCATGCTGTCGGGTCTCAAGATCGAGGCACTTTACCATCTCAATTAATCGAGATACTCCCACTTCTAGGATTATTCGACTTTGACAGCATGGATTCATTGCAAGATTTGACAATGCCATAGTAGAAAAACGGTGGCATACGTTGTCGTTGGATTGAATCGCCTCTATAAGATAGGGCAAACTGCCAGAGGTTACAATGTTAAAGGTGTTCTCCATCACTGAAGACAAATTTACTAAAGCTCTGAGTGATTCTCTGATGACTAAGGAGTCTTTCGAACGCATAGCGATATGGAGATGATGAACCATTCCTTCCTCGACCAAAAAAGGCACATTATTTTGACTTTCAGAGATATTAGCGACGACAGTGCATGCTTGATGAGAGACAACGTTGTCTAAACTTCGACAAAAAATTGAAATCTTTTCTATCCAAATTTTCATCAGGTGAGTTCTACTTTTTTCGGAAATAGAAATATTCCTTAAAGCAGCTGTCATTTCACGCAACAATTCTACATCTTCACTTGATGATAATGTCAATAATATTTCTAGACCGTGGAAATTTAGAAAAGTGTTCTTGCAGGTTTCACAAATTGAAAGATATTTTATGGCAAGACAAGATTGAAGAGCTGTATCTGTATCTCTGAAACGAAGTAACTCAACAATAATTTCAATGGCACCTGCTTTTTCTAAATAGCCGTGATTAGTTTCATGCTTCGATAACGATTGGAGTGCAAAAGATATCCCACGAAGGGTTTGAATGTCATCAGAATGTACTAGCGGAGAGATTGATTCAATTAGTCTTTCCCTCAAAAGCAATTTGTGGTTCTCATTTATGAGTGCCAAGTTTGCAACCGTTAGCATTCCATAGCGCTTGCAATAAATGTCATTTGTCGCAGTAATGAGTGCTAGTATTGAAGTCATCAATGGGAGAAGATACTCATGGGTATCTACATTACTGGCGAGCAAGGCAAAACAACGTGAGATAGACCTCTTAATCTCAACATGAATTGATTCGTCTAGAATTAGATGGCCTAAATGTTGTACGCACTGCTCATTGAGTATTAAAGGGTGGATGTCATCACTTGTTTCTGCGAGATTAGCGATAGTCGTGACAGCATGAAGGACAGAGGAGGCGTCTTGCGACTTTGTAAGATTTACTAGCGCAGAAAGAGCCCCAGATTTCGCTATTAATGGTCTATTTGACGCCGTCAGAGTCAAATTTGATAATACACATGCTGCCTCTTGCTGAATTTCCAAGTCTGAAAACCAGTGGCTTCCCTGGGCAGCAAGGATTAATGGCTCAAGGCCGCCTGTACGTATCATTGACGCGCGCGACTCGGGATGCTTTGAAAGGCCATGAAGACCAGCGATGGCTTGAAAATGGGCATGAACAGAGTCATCTTTTGTTGGTGGGTAGGAGAAAGAAACTAGCGCATCCATGCATTTGAAACGAATGAGCAGTTTGAGATTAATCGGATTCGAACATAAATTACCTAGCGCAAGAACCGCATATTGCCTGCATTTGACATCGTAGTGATGGGTGAAGGCCATTAAAATTTCTATCGGTTGAATGATCACAAATCAAGTATGAGATGCAATCAGGTAAAAATGAAAAAGAGTATACTTATGTATAACGCACCTAAGAAACCATCAACAAATAACTCATTTTGCTCTCCACCAATAAGATTAGAAATCATCAAAATGCAGAAACGAACAGTGTCATGATCGGGAACAGTCTTGGGATCTAGTGATATCTGACACATATTTTCGACTAAACTTAAGAATCTCTTTTTGAGCAGCTCATCATGTGACTTTCGATGGCAGCATATATTGCTTAATGCCATTGAAGCCATTCGCTTGCATTCATCGTTTCGATCTCGAAAGCACGTCACAAGGAGTTCAACGGCTCCACTACATAAAATAACATCCCAATATTCAGAACTCACTGCAAGGTTTCCTATGGCACGGGCTGATTCACGTTGGACTAATTCGGAATCCATTGCAAGAGCCTCTATTAAGAGTGGCACACATCCAGCGTGGACAATAGCTTGCATATTGCTAGTAGCCTCAACCAAGTTGGCAATTGCACAACAGACAACTTCAGCGACTCTTACATCATTTCGAACATGATCAATCCAACCCATTATAAAAGGCAGAAATCCATTGGTGCAAATAGGAGCTTTATTGCAATCGAGAAACGATAGGCTGGCCAAGGCAGGAAGAATCTCACGTTGGGAAATGGTATCGTCATTTCTGGCTAAGTACAGTATTGGTTCGAGACCTCCTTCTGTTGTTATTGTTTCAATCATTTTGGAATTTCGGGATAAGCGAGCCAGTGCAATCGCAGTGTAATTCCTTATAATAGCATCTTCAGAGTTGCAAAAAGAGACCAGAACAGGAATTGTGCCTTGTGTCGTAAATTCCTCGTGATTCTCGAAAGATGCAGCAAGGTTTGCAATTGCTAGCATTGAGAACCTACAAATCTCTTTATCAATCACACGTGATCGTGCTAGGAAAATTAGTGGTTCAAGCACTCCCGCTTTCATGAGAGTGACTCTATGATGTTCATGAGTACATAAATTCCCTATGCAAAAAGACCCGATCTTTTGGCAAACAGTATCCTGAGATAAAAGATAAGATACCATCAGATGATGCCCTTTCAAATCGATGAGAGAATCTGCTGCTATTGTGGTAGAGCTAGCAGTCAAGTTTGCTATTAATCGTGCACTCTCCCGTTGGACTTCAATTGCACGAGAGCGCATGGCACGAACGCAAGGTTCAATCGCTCCTTCTTTCACTATGATGTCTTGACAATCGTAATTTTCAGCCAATGTTGCTAAGCACTCGCAGGCATGACACGCGATAACGGAGTCTTCACTACTGATGTAAGATATTAGTGGCAAAACCAGCCCGTATTTAACAAGCTCAAATTTGTTTTCATCCCGTTTAGAAAGGTTGCATAAACATACAATAGTTTCTCGCAATATTTCAAAATCATCCGACAACAAAAGTCTACATAAGGGCTCAAGTCCACCCTCATGAACAATCTTCATATTTACATCGCCAGTTGCGCTGAGTCCTCGAAGCGCTGTCACAGCCTGCTTGTGAACAATTTGGTTGGAGACACTTGCGAGTGCAATCAAAGGTTGAAGTCCACCAATCTGAACAAGTGGTTCGTGATTTGTAACATTAGAGATTAAGTTGGCTAATGCACATCCAGCATAATGTTGTGAAAGGACTTCGGGAGAATTCGACAGCGTAAAAAATGATGCCGCACCATTTGCTTCCATGACAACTTGATGGAAAGCTACGTAAGCAGTTATATTCGCCATAGCCAGTGCAGCGTATCGCCTGCATTCTGGGGTTTCTGAACTTGAAACTAAATATAAGAGGTGCGGAATTGCTCCTCCTTGAACAATCTTAGATATGGCCGAAGAATATGCGGTAAAATTTGCCACGGCAAATGATGAAAATCGACATATCCCATCATCGCTCTCAAGTGACTTTACCAGAGGGGAGAGAGAATCTGCACTCATCAATACTTCCATTACATCAGTATTAGAAGACAAATTTGCAATTGCTCGAGTGGCCTCAAGGCGACAAAAGTAATCATGTGAAAAGCATAATGCGATCAATGGAGAGATACCATTTTCTTCGATGAAACGAAAGTGAATAGCATGCTCCTCCATCAGATTAGCAATTGCACAGCAGACATGACGCTCGATTTGACCATCACCACATAGCAGAAGACTTATTAAAGTAGACATTGCCCGGTATGAGATCTCTTCTTTGTTCTCTCTTTCGTAGGACATAGAATTCAATACAATGGAAACATCTCTCACAACATTGATGTCACTTGACTGTGACAAAAGAATAAGAGGATCAATGATTCCTTTCTGTACAACATTTTTTCTATTCTCAGAGCTGAGACAAAAGGCTCTCAATGCGAATAAGGCTTGCTTCTGAGAATCCATGTCATCACAGCAAGCCAATACAACAAGCAACTCAATCTGACCCTGTCCTATTTGAAGGTGATATTTAGGAGTTGAAGCGAGATTTCCAATGGCCAAGGCAGCGTACTTTCCAGACTCTAACTCCCTTCTAGCAGTACAATCGTTGAGCATTTGCGTCAGTGCAAAAATGCATCCACACTGTACGATTGATTCGTGAGTAGCTGGTTCTGCTAAAAAGTTGCCTAGAGCCAATGCAGAGTACTGCCTCCCGACCAAATCAGCACCCTCGTTACCAACATACTGAACTAGATTCACCACTACTTTATCGAGAGCAACGATATCACGACACAGCGTTGTAGTTGACGCTATATTGGCAACAGCAAGTGCTGCAAACTGCTGCGTTTCTACATCCTGAGAGATAGTAAGAAGGTGTACCAGCGTATCTATCCCGCCTTTTTTCACCAGCCTCTCATGAAGGTCGCTGTTAGTAGAGAGATCGGCGAGCCCGAATGCAATTTCTCGCTGCTCGGAATAGGTTGTCACACGTCTTCCCCTCGCTACAAGAGTTTCCAACACTTGACTCATAATCTTGGACAAAACGTGGTTAAGAAAAAAAATGCAAAGTATTCAATGTCAATCTTTTGAATTCCTTCATGTGGACATCGCTCCAATTCTGAATTTTCAGATTCCCCTTCTTTGAAAAGAATTTAAAATTTTCCATCCAAACGGGGGTTACTCAACGCATCATTGCGACCATACTATCGAGTGTAGCTTGCTTTTGTTATGAAGGATTGGAAGTAATGTTGATCAAAGCCTGGCTTTCGATGTCTTTAAGTCAATCAGAGAGCAATAACACCCAAAATCAAGATTGCCACACCATAATTTCATTTCAGTATCTCTACCGTAGAACATTATTGAGTAACTTAGTTGGTTGCTGATATAATAACGATGTAAGTAATGTTATGACAACTATTTGAATAAGATTAGAGAACTGATGCTAAGGCGGAGTATTGCGACAAGAGATTGTCAAGACTCCTGACAGCTCGAATTTCCATTCGCTGTCATCACTTCTCGCACTCTTTCGCGCTTAGACTAAAAATAAGCATGGAAGGAAGTGCGTCACGGCTAATGAATGAGAGGAAAAAACAACGGAGTGCATTTTTAGTATAAATGTAGATATCTGACCGAAGCGTTTTTTTTGGAAAAACTTTGAGTCATACTGGTGGGAATGGTTGCAATATTTTCGAGAGAACTGTTGTTCCCTAATATGCTTGAAATAATTTTTCCCTGCCAATTGATTATTTTTGGGATCACCACATCCAGTCTTCCACACCAAAACCTTCAGAGAAACATATGATCGATAATGCAGATGTCGTTGGACTCCCTGTGTAGCATCGAATGTTAGGGCCATGATGGGAGCACTCGAGACTGAGTAGGAAAGTATTTACACGTGAGGTATCATCCATGTAAGATTAATTGGTGTAGCCGATGCGTGGGAGTTGTGGGAGATGAATAATGAAAAAGGGATGATGTTCCTGCTTTCGTCGATGTGAAGGTTGTGCTAAATGAACAGCGACAACTAAAAATGCATTATTGGATACAAGCTTGTGCACGCACAATTGGCAGTGCTCGCGGTGCACGCATGCTCGTGCTTTGCACTCGCTTGGTCTGAGTTTCAATTGAGTTTCGCTTAC
>JALLAW010000053.1:0-29001 GCA_036939535.1 Cyclotella kingstonii | reverse complement strand
TGCAGGTCTTGTTCAGCGGCAGGGGGCCATGGACAAGATGTTTACTCTGTTGATTTCTACGCGGTCTTAATATCGAATTGCGTAAGTATAAACGTACTGTAGGTTTTTAGTAAAAGTTATACTTTTGGTTTTCCCTACTACGAGAAAAGTTAATTGGAATAAATGATATTTAGTTCTACTTACTATCAGCTTCTACCTCTTCTGGCTCTTCTGTTTGGTAATCATCAACTCCTAATGAATTACAATTAAACAATTATGTCAAATAATAAAAATCAAAAAGAAAAAGGAAGCATTTACTTACCGCATTCACCATGAGATAACACTTCAATACTAAGTTCATTAGCAGTAATGTTCTCTAAGTTGTTGTTGTGATGAGCTACACTTAATTGTTCTAATGTTTGCAGTGTGTCCAACAAATCATTCGTTAAAGGTAAGTTTGAAATTCCACAACGAGGTAACTGAATAAATGTGATGTGGTATGGAAATTTATTGCCAATTGTTCTATGTATTTGGATGGTGTACCACCACATGCCAATCTTACAACCTAAACTCTATCTTGTTGTTGCATTCACTCGCATCCATTGCCCACGCTTCTTCTCAATTATTCTATTCAGACGTTCCACTCCACCATTAGTTGCAACTGAAAGAAAGTAATAATTGATGAGAGAATCCTTAACAAAAGTTCTTTTAAATTGCTTACCTCATCAGAAAGTTTGACTGATTGACTGTCAGGAGCCGCACCAGAGAATTCACGACCATTTTCCGATTGCAGGACAGATGGGGGACTAAATAGCGAAAATATGTCCAACAGAGTTGTAGCGACAGCAGTGGCACATTTCGACACCTTGCACTGGAATATGCAATTTTTGTGCCGTGTTCGATGTTTGTGAGAAGAAATTTGAACTCACCGCCCAGAGCCTTTTGGAAATCGATGAGATCGATCTGACCCTGTGTGCCAAAGCCACTGGTTAAAATAGGCTGATGACCGGCGACAGATTTTCTCCGGTCATGTCGCTCTATGCATTGAGGACATGTCTCAGTAAAAAACTTGCACGTCTGCCTAGGAATGTTGATCCATTTCATGCTGACAAGGTGGTGAAGAGTCCGACGCTTCGCATGATCATTTCCGTGAATGTTCTTGATAGATTCGAAGAGGATCTCAGTGTCACATACGCGTCTTGTCTGATCTAGAGATAAGACACTACCGTCAAGAGCGTTCGAGAAGAACATCGCCGTCTTGCTCATAATGATGGATCATGTACTTCTGAAAGTAATTGTCAATTTGACGATGAACTTCTTTCCGGATCTGTGCAAGAGGTGTTCCGCTTTCGACGCGATTAAGTAAATTAATAACGAACAAATACTTACTTTATTCCATCACGCGCTTGTTGAAACCCTTTTCCGAATCAACAGATTCGATGGCGGCGTATAAAGCTCTCTGATGCGATGAAACGATAACTGATGAGTCAGTCATTCTTCGAAGAGTGGACATGATGATAGCTGATTATGGCAATAATATGAAATGATGATGTCGGAGGGAGATCGCTCACGTAGTTAAATCACATTAGCGTTCTTAATTCTGCGACACACTAACATGAAATATTGGCGATTATCACATATTTGGAGCCTGAGATCGTAGGGCTCATAACCATTTACTGCCAGTATTCATAGCGCCGATCGGCAGTATGAATACAGGCGTTAAACGCATATGAGTCCTGTCACTATATAAACTGGACCAGCAAATATATACTGGTACTAACATATCTATGTTTCTGTTCGTTTCTGTGTGTTTCTGGATTTCTGTGTCTTTTTATGTGTTTCTGTGTGTTTCTGTGTGTTTCTGTGTGTTTCTAAATGTTTCTATATGTTTCTGTGTCATTCTGTGTCCCTCTGTTTCCTTATGTTTCTGTATCTTTCTGTCCGTTTATATCATTATGTGTTTATGCAATTAAGTGTTTATGTAATGATGTGTTTATGTAGTTCTGTGTTTATGTGTTTATCTGTCTATGTGCATATGTTTCTATGTGTCTATGTGTCTATGTGTGACTTCTCCACGATCGGGAGTAGCCTAAAGTAAATTCTTCACAAAAACACAGTATTAATCCTTACAGCAATTCATATCGGATTTATAGAAAAACTCAGCTGCCAATAGTTAAAAAAAGCACTAACAAAAGGAGTGGCAAAGACGAACAGAGGACAATCTAAGGCGGACAACACGGAAAAATAGACCGACTAGACCGTTAACAGTGTCACGGAGAGCCACCGAAGAGACAGCTATCTAAAACATATTTAAAGGAAAAAACGAAAAGAAAGTGTCATATGTGGAAATGAGTAGAAAGGTACATAGGAATTATGTCGACAGGTGGAGATGAAATTGAGTTGGGGGAAAGATTTGAAGAAATGACGGCTATGGAACAAACAGAGGATGATTGTGAAAACGATTCTGACGAAGAGATGCAAGACTTGGATGGGAATAAGTCTTCCTCAGGTGGAGTAACAGAAAAGACAAGTCAACGGGCAGTGTAAAACGATTCCTGTATAAGCGAAAAGGTTCATCCAGCAGGAGTTTAACGCAGGGTTAGGAACACTCTACACTATGCTCTAACAACAAAGTCAAAGAGAAGTCGGAGAAGAAAGAAAGACAAGGAGTAGAATGAGTACAGTTTTACAAACACAAGGAGTGGGAGATTTCACTATAAGGGCACAAAGAACGTCCTACAAGCATGAAGTCAAAGGGCGAAAAACCAGAAATAAACTGTTAGATAAGCTGGTGATGGCGATAACGATTGTAAGTAAGGTGGCAGATACTAACGCCTAATTTATTGCAAAACAAGCATCAGCGTATCCTGCCATCATGAACAGAATCGAGATGCCGATATACGTAAGAGACGCCAGAAACTATTTTCATATCGATGATGCAACTAAAACATTTCTTGCTATTAGAGACAGCAAACTCAGGAAGGGATCCGCGATTCTAGCTGGATCCATGGAAAGAGTAGAATTGCTAGAACTGGTGGGAGAGGATATAAACGATGAAGATATATTTATTTAAGGTTAAGTTTCTACAAACTCTTGAGTCGGTCCAAAACACTTGGTAGGAATACCAAAGTGAGATGCAAGCGGCTTTAAAAAAATAACAGGAGGTGATCCGTCTGAATTTGCAGTGGTAGAAGGGTATTCACCAGGTATGCCTTATGACGAAAATTAATTAAAAAACGGAGAGCATGACTGGAAAAATATAAGTCACCTTTAATATCCTTGTCAGTGTGAAAGACGAAGCAAGGCTGAATAATTTACGAGAGATGGGAAGAGACAAGGGATATGGACTAAAGCATGGGATAAAAGTACTTTTTCATTGAATTTTCCCGACAATTTAGACTCGGAAAGGGACAAAGAAAAAATTTAGACTCGGAAAGGGACAAAGAAAGCTACGAGAGGAGGATCAACATTCATGAAATGTGCATCAGAACTAGAGGTAGCGTCAAGATTCTTGGATTATTGGCGCCAAAAATTTAATAACAGTTAACTTCGGACCGGAATCAGAAGGAACCTGCAAGACATAGAAAAACCATTCGGCTAAGATCGCTGTGGATGAGTTAGAGTTGAAAATAAAAGAAAGTTTAGTCACTCAAGAAAAGAAGAGAGTTCTCAAAACTAAATACAAGAAGGTGTGGTACTGTGTGTCCAAAGATTAGTCAGGGAACCAAGTTGCATTCTTTCAAAGTTCAGACATCGATATCCATAGTTATGAAGGGTAGTTTATCAACTCTCCATCGGCTCATCTTTTTAAACTTATTAGAAAAGGAACATAATGAAAGATGTCAAGAAGTTTTTAAAAGGAGCCTTCTCTCAAGAACACACGGCTTTAATGATCATACTAGATATGACTCAAACACTGGCTTTGCTAAGATCGAAGAAAACACACCAAAATACATCTTGGCTGACGTACTAAAAACACTCGGTGAAGAGACATAAGGGCTAACGGAGGATCAATTAATTTTTTCAGGAGAGCATGAACAATAAGGAGAAACATACTTTAGGGGAAACAAAACCTGAAGACTTTGACTCGTTTAATATCAACTTGAGACTGTCTATCTCTGATAATAAATCGTATTACACAGAAGAATCTAAGGGACATTCAATCTACAGTGTTGACGGCTACGAATGCTTATCTGAGGAAGAAGACGCAGCAAGTCAAGGCAGAATTTTGTTAGACAATCTCAATCTAGTTAATGAGACCAATAGATCCAATCAAGCTGGGACAAATGAAGAAAAGTCGCACTCGGTTAATCTATGCTATTTCTGAGGAATGCTTTCAAGACATAATGTGACTGGTAAGACCTCGAACGTGGAAGAAATTCCAGGTTCAGGTGCGGTGACTGATCAGTAGGTGAGGCTCTCTGTCTTTAGAACTGACTATGAAGACAGAGAGGTAGGGGTCAGTCAGAGAAGATTGAAGTCATGAAAACATTAAGTAGGAGTAAACAAGCAATTAGAAGCACGCTATACCGCTTAAGCGAAAGTAGATTAAAAAGTACTAATAGTAACATTTCAGGTTATCCAGATTGTCAGAGTAAAGTAAGACTTAGCTAGCGTAGACCAAGTGAGTATTGAAGGCATTAAAAGTCTAGAACAAATTTATCACAACAAGAATGTGTGCCAGCGTCTAGAAGTTGAGTGCACATTAATATCTCAGGAACTTCTCACAAACTCACTGAGCACCAATCCAGATAAAGAGGGATTACTTCGGCTAATTATGTCAGATGGGTGGATGCGCCCAAGACATCACGAAAGTACTTAAACTTCATCAGGTGGAGAAGATCTGTGAAAAATATAACGTTGACTGTGATGGCCCTCTATAACTCAATATAAACTGGAAATATCTCCAGGCATCTCACGATAGAACAATAATTTACGACAATGTCTACAAGACAAAGACGTGCGTGTCATTACGTCAAACAACAACTGGGAGATAGAGAAAAAAACAACAGCCAGGTGGAGTAGGTTGATTTGCAAAAGAAAGCTTGGAAAATATGCGAAAGAATTTTAGGATGACTTTAGAAGTCTAGGTAGATGGATTTTATAGAGACTCCACAATAACAACAATACACCAATCAGGCTGATCCTAGCTTACAGGAAAGGGAAGAAAAGGAGAGGCGGTTCGAAATCGATCCATTGTCAACACCAGAGATATATTGATAAACACAATATTAATGTAGGATATAGATTGATACTACCACATGATATGCTCGACAATGATTTAATTACTCAGTACAAGCAACGGTTAGTGCTAGGGGACAAAATCATACTGCTGATCGACACAAACAACCATGTTAGATACGGAATATTTAGAAAAAAGTAGAAAGCTCGTTGCAAGGCGTTAAGGAATTCACGCACAAATGGTGGGGAGATACATAATTTAGCACTCACATAAATGGATCGTTCTCTAGATGGCGGTTTTATTTTCTTAGGTTTGATAATGAACAATGTATGCTTCCTTAATTTTGCTGAGTCTCCAGGAGATCATAGATCAATTATAATAGACGTGTCGTCAAGATCCATGGTAGGCAAGGAACTTGTGAAAGTGGTCGGACCTGTAGAAAGGAAACCAATATTATCTAATAAAAAGCCAGTACCAAATATATATCGATTAACGAGAATCAATTCAAGATCCACAGAATTCTTGAGAGACTCATGGAAATATATTTACTCAAATAACAGAAATTAAAAAAGCACGCGGAAACAGGTTGTAGGAGAATTCTGAGGTCAGATGGAGAGTTCTCGCCAATTGCTTTGACAAATGGCAAGCTTTAAAGCGATGATAAGGACGAAGCAATCAGGCAGAAGGATCAAAAGGACTTAAACTAGGTTCGCTAAAAGAAAAGTTATCTTATATCCCTTAGACATGAAATTAAAGGTGCTGCAAGCTCAAGGCGAATACCGCAAAATGAGATGGAGAGAGATATTGATTCAAGCAAAACCGTTCAGAATGCATCACTTGCAAAGTTGTCTGGTTACAGCCTTAGCGGAGGATAATTGAATGAAAACGAGTGAGATTAAAGGTAAAACGAATAGGGAAGGAGCCAAAAGAGTGTGGAGTGCAATTAAAAAGAGACTGTAAAAGAGCTACACAAGCAGCGTAACCAGGGTTGCTAGGGAGATAAATGGAGAGATGGTTAACTGCGAAACGAAAGATGAAGTAAAGGAGGCATTACAGACGGAGATAGGAAAAAAATCACTTCAGCCAAAAGTGCCCCGATCATGAAGACCTATTATGGGGGAAAGACTTGACTATCTTTAGGACACAGAGTTAGCGTCGAGTATATTCTCAGGGGATTTTACACCACTTAAACAAATGAATATGGTGATCAAGTTGATCCTCAAGGAGATTGGTATAGTGGGAAAATTGATAACAAACAGACAAGAGGAGATCGTCTCTGATGAAAAGAAGTCTCTACATTCTGGAGCAACGTAACAGAGTTCACTTCCTTGTCACAATCGGGGATTCATTTTGGAAATGATAAAGCAAGGCTTCAAAGAAAAATGATCCTAGAATCAACGATGACTCAGCTCAATTTAACTTGTAGAACAGGTGTCCCAAATAAAAGATGGAGAACATGACTCTATATCAGATTAGAAAAGATGGGAACTGCCTAATCATTTAACACCGGGTATATAGCTTTAAGAAACTGATTTTATCCGTAACAGCCAGTATACTTTCGGGCAAAATGCTCTCAAGGAGATTACTGATGCGAATCTGCTGAGTGAGGAGCTGTTCAGTTAGAAACATAAAACCGCCATTGGCGCATGTTTTGAAAATGCGCTGATCATCGACATTTTGAAACAACTGAAACACGCTATTGTGATTATATCGATAGATGCCGAAAGTTGTTATGATAGAGTTAATCATGTTGATATGTTTCTAATCTGGCTCACTCTACTGAATGAAACTATATAAGCGATTCTCTCAGCTCTCAAAATTTTAAGAGAAATGAAGCTTTATCAAAGGACTGGATATGGAGATTTGTCAACATATTTTGGAGGAGGGAACAAGCGATCTACCCACTATGTGTTAGGCACAAGTGAACAGAGCAGCTCTTGCTTCGTGGTTACAACGTAGTGCATTTCTAGTCAGTATATAAATAATGGGGTATGAATCTAAAATCAAACTCCCAATATGTGAAGAATGAATTGAAGCGATGGGTACTCTCTTTGTAGATGATATAGACATCTATATTTGGGAAGAAAACTGCGCAGTTATGGACGACGATACAGAGTAAGACGTAAACTATTACTCATAATGACTGGAAATGCAATTAAAATTAAAAAGAGCATGTGATACGGTTTAGGCTACGAAGCCAAGGGAGGGGGCTGGGTAGTCGAAGAATAGGATTACAAATTAGTTATTCCGGCACCGGAAGGGATGACTGAAGTTATCTAGCAAGAAAAAATAGGTATAAACAGGAAATTTCTGGGAATAATAGACGTTTCGAACCGTTACTGTACTAACAGTGCCATACTTACTTCTCGTGCGCACTTCTTTCGACTCAGTGAAAGATACGCTAGTAATACTAGCTCTAACAGTAGCCATAACTAACTAGTAAAATCCATTACGATTACAGTTAGGATTACCATCACAGTCGATCGAAGGAACTGAAACCCTCCGATCATNAGTACCATACTTACTTCTCGTGCGTACTTCTTTCGACTCAGTGAAAGATACGCTAGCAATACTAGCTCTAACAGTAGCCATAACTAACTAGTAACATCCATTACGATTACAGTTAGGATTACCATCACAGTCGATCGAAGGAACTGAAACCCTCCGATCATCAACGGCTAGTTTAAACATACAATCGCTAAAGTGGGGACTATTGATTGATGGGGACTATAGGCAGACAAAGATGGTATGTCTTTCTGTTATAAGCAAATCTAAATGTATAGAATAAAATCTGTTTTGTAAAACTCATTCAAAACAGAGTTGTTTACACATCGTAATATTCCGAAAAGTGCATTAGATTATCATTCTACATTATTAGTGGCAAACAAAATCCAAAACCACTGGATTATTAAACCTGACACAGTACTACTTCTCTGCTGCACAGAAATCATTCACAGAATGTTTTCTTCATTCTATGCGCTCATTTGCAGCACGAATATTCAAAGTTCTCATGTTTTCCTATCAAGCATTCAATTGGGACTTGTACAGGGCAGACAGTAGTCAACATCTTTATGACTGAGTATGTCAATAATCATCTTCCCAAAATCATCTTTATCCAAGGCTCTTCATTCCCAATAACTCCAGTATCGGTTCATCTTTCTCTTCTACACGAACAATGAAGTTACCCTTTCCAGATTTTCTTTGTTTATCTCAACACGAGCAGTGGAACCGTGGTCAGTGAGGTACTTTTGGATTTTACTCGGACGTGTTTTAAATACTAAAGGTCTCGATACAAAGGAATGAGCTTGATTTCAAGAAATGTGAGGAATGGAAGTAACGAGAAATATGAGTCGACCTCACACGATCATTGTTTGCATGCTTCGATTGATACCAACGCTCCTCCTGATGAATCAAAATTTTCTGTTTCGACGAGAGCATCGACTTAAGTATTCTTGGAAACTTTTGATATAGAAGCAGATGCCATTTTTGCGGTTCATTTTGCCGTATATTATGTTTTTGACATGCTTTTAGATAGTGAGTCCTCATGCCGCATCGCAAATGTCGCCGAGAAGTAAAAACGACTGCACGTAACAAATTGGTGACTAGAGAAGGTGCATCGTTGTTAGTAGGGCTGCTGATTGTGTGGGTGGTAGAATCTATGGCAGAAGAAGTATTGGAGGAAAAGCCGAGTGTTGAGAAGAACTTCGACATGGCAGATCGTTTGTTTTTGTTGAGCATGTGTTTTGGCGCGGATGAGCCTCTCATTTTTCTACAGGATGTAAAGATAATGGTTCCTACTAGTAACTCGATGGCGACAATCCCGACGAAAAATGCGATTTTGCGACAGGTTTTTCGGAAAGACGATTGCTCATCGCAATACCGATGAGGCTTCGGAGAAACTTTGGGATGATTTTTTTTGTACCTGCGAAAAATATGCGTCGGACGATCTGAAAATTTCTGGTAGAACACTTCTAATGATTATATGGTTTGCTCCAGCTGAATCTAATGCGGAAGAAAGTATGAACACGTTGAGATATGCAGAGCATACTCATAACATAAAAAGCACTGTAGTGCGAAATTAGTCAGTACGGGCATGTCACGTGATGAAGTTGCAGCATGAAATCCCGTCGCTAGCTCTGAGGTAAAGTGTGCAAAAAATATCTCGACCAGCTAAGACCGAACAAAAATTGGTTTATCTAACAGAGGGGAAGGCATCAAGATGGTTGATAAACAGGTAAAATAACAGGTGAGCTAGAGCACATATGCGTTTTGGCCTTTGTCCTTGTTATCATCCTGACTCCTTTTGATTTTAATCTTTATTTTTTCTTGCAGGAATGCTGAAATATTACTTACCACTAAACGTTCAACTCGTTTAGCACTATAATACTTTTGTGGACAATTTATCTCCCAATGAGTTCTAGCGCTACTTAAACGCTATCAATCTGAACATTGAGTAGCGGAGCTCGTCATACTCAAAAATGATGATAACGTTCAGACCCTACATTTTTGAGTGCTGCCTGCTTCGTGAATCCATGGTGAAAGGAGTATTCAAAAATCATCCAGAAGTATGGGAAAAGTGGTGTAGAAATTAAGGAGAGTAGAATGTGATACTTACCCTGCTCACTCTTTAGATAGCCATATTCTTTGTCCCCATGAGAATGATCTGATCATCATCAGAGCAAGTTCATCAGCAATATGACCAAAAGTCAAAACAAAACAAACAAAATATTCTCAGGGTTCTCAGTCATCTCGGGAGCGGACAGACATGTGTTGAGTCAATCTTGTGATTACTTGGCTCTGTGGTCATTTTTTCGTAGATGTCATCCAAGATAAACTCAAACAACTCTTTTCTCTTGTCTCCGAATGTCACTTTTGTCAGGAGGTTACCAAGGCTATTTACAGTCTGAAAATTTGTCAGTAGATTTTTACCAAATGCTACGGATTCACGTACTGCGTGGTCACAGACAGAGTTACTCTTCTTCAGTAGGGTCGATTTTGAACGAGGGTCCATTTATTGGAACAACCAACATCCTGAGCTTATAGTTTAGTCCTCGAACAGCTTCCATCTCGTTCTTCAGAGCAACACACTCTGCGACAAAGACAGATGACTCAATCATGCGTTGTTTCTTGGAGATCCACTTGACGCAGGCCAAATATATGTAGATCAAAAACCCTGTCCGCAATTTAATGGTAAACATATCTACAGCATGATAGCTATCAATGAACATGCGCAGGTCAGTATCCAAGCGCTCTGGTGCATTGAGATTGTTTGTCGTCATAGAAAGCACTTCAATAACAGTTCTTGAAGTCAGAGCTGATACTTTTAGGGTATATAGAGTCAAGCACAAGGCAAAATTATGTGCAATTTCCGGTATTCAATGACGCGAACGAGAGCGTCTAGGTGTCCTTCTCTGGGGATAGAAAAGAGATCTTATTTCTATATCCATTCGACCGAGTTCAATGACCCATCGCATCACTCCAATTTTCAGTGTCAGCGAGACAAAGCTTCTCTTCTACATGTCTCATGCGCTCTGACAAGTGTGCTCTAAAGGCAACACCAGGACTCTATAAGCCGTACAAGGTACGCACGATCGTATTTTCTTGCCAGTGTCTGCCCTGGAATTCGGGTCCTAGGACGCAATACACCTTTTGTATAGTAGTAGCAGTAGTGAACCGTATTTGTCTATTACTTCCCATCGGTCAATAGTCCCTATTTTGAGAACTGAACGTTTATGTTAACTTTTTTCCTCAGTTTCTCCACATCTGTATAGTTGTATATTCATTATTGAAATCTAGAGTTTAACAGCTTTCTGCACATGTATAATTTGTATTGGTCGTTATTGAAATTAGAGCCTCTAGAGTTTTCTGTCGGAAACCGATCAATCTCCATCGAATACTCGTATGGGAAACGATACAGTATGCAAAGTGGCACGTCCAGTATTGATACTGCCGTCACAAAATCATGGGATGCTTCAAGCCACATTTTTTTATATACTGCTAGTATTCAATTTGTTTTTACCTTGGCGATCACAGTCGGACGTTCACTACACTTTACTTTTTTGTGAAAGACTCACAAGAATTTTTGGCGACTATCACATAATCGGAGTCTTATTTCAAAGGGCTCATAACCTGTGGCTGCCAGCATTTATAGTGTCAATCGACATTATGAATACTGGCATTGAACGCATATGGGTCCTACCAGTATATATTCTGGCACTAACATATATACATCTTTATAAGGCATTTTTGGAAAATGTAAGTAAAGTCTTTGTGATGACAAAAGGATTGAGTTACTGCATAAGATAGTTTTTGAGAAAGTTACGGCATAATAATTTAGAGTAGAAATTTGTATCATTTCCACATTTCTATAGGATGTGACTTGCATTTCTCCCCACCGTACGAGGGGCCTACACACTACTAAAAAAGAGGACTCCAAGTTCTATACATTTGCTGCTGACTGTTGACGGACAAATACGATAGGCCTTCAAGACATCTCCTATCATATGATCAAGGCCATTCGCGTTGTGAGGGTCAGAGTAATGCGTATGGCTCTTTTGATATGAACTTGAGTAGCTTGTTGTTGCTGCTACGGCGATCATCTGACCTCCAATAGCCATTCAAGCCTTGTGGCGAAAGTCTTCCATTTTAACATCCAATATCAAGTGACACTTAATGAATTCATTTCTTTGACTGTCACATCTGCTCCAAGCGTACTGCCATTCTGTTTGTCAAATTCAAAGGCATGTGCCACTGAATGAGAATCCGCCAGTTAAGAGCAGGATCGTGGTCAATATTTTGCGCATAAACAGGATGGGATTTTTTAGGTCTGATAATCGTTGCCACGATATCAATCTGTCTTTCTACTGGCAACAGATGTACCAACCAACGGTCGAGCGATGGATGGAAGGTTTCCTATTCGAGAGAATCTTCTGGTCTGAAGGGATAGTGGTTCCTCAGTAATTCGATATTTACAAAACTATCTAAGAAGAGATATTCGATCCCAACGGGGTCATATTTTGCGTATATTCATTGGGAATTATGTTGGCTGTCAGTTCTGTCACTTCACCGTTGCCAAAATTGATTGTGTATCAGCGGAAAACTAGCTGAGCACAGCATTTATCAATAATGTTTCCTAGTCAACTGAGTGGTCTGCATAAAATTAAGCATGGTCTATAGCCGGATACCGAATGTCCTGGTGTAAAGGCAAACGGGTCAGTGGACGAGTCATGTTAGATTGGTCAAAGTCGGTGCGATCAGTTACAAAACCAAACAGCTGATCAGTTGATTCTCTCGACAGGTTGTCGAGACTCAAATCCAGCAATGGATCCACTAAATACAGAGGATCGTCTTAGTGGGATGGCCGCTCTAGGGAGATGGTGGCAATATGACTGGTCGTTTGGTCGAGCGAGCTGCTGAACAACTGCAAGTGAAGGTTGTGGGTCAGTAGTAGTGCCAATGCGAGAGCCAATGCCAGAAGCAGGTTTGATATTGATGACACTCATGGCACGATTACTTCCCTTCTTCTTCCTCCTGTGCTTACTAGGCGGATCAGCATCTCAAAGGAAATGTAAAGCCTGTGGGTAAGCAGGCATGAGAGTCTTGCACTCTTGATCAAGTACACATGGGGGACGATCACACCGGACCTTCTCAAGCCCACCACAGCAGCAGGATCAAAATTTGGTTATTCACGTGACGCAGCGCATGCTTGCGCAGCATGCTCAACAGAGGTCGTGGTATGGTTTGGGCCTTTGGCCCGATTGGGCGTCCTCTTTGTAGATGAACTTATGGAGGAGACAGACGCTTTCTGGGCAAGGAGATGTCTCCAGTTATCCACCTTAAGCCGACAAGACTGGAGCAAGAATTCCTTGGAGGAGGTGAAGTTGTTGCTCCACTACTCAGTCTGCCGAACGGCCATGATCGCTTTCTCGATGTCGTGGTTGTAAATGCCACTCAGAAGCTTGTTAACCTTCTGAGCTTTGGTCCACGGGGTAACGCCATACTCAATATAATACAACGACTTGCTATGTAGCGTGATATCAGACAGGAAGTACGTGTTACGGATGTGATGGCAAGGAATATCCTCTATCTGGCGTAGGTTGGTGTTGTTGGTTTTCAGGCAGTTCATCTCGTTTTGGAGACTCTGCTTATCCATGTAATGGGCGCAAGAAGTTGGTAGAAGGCAAGGCCGGATCCACTCTGTTTCTCTACCTATCGATCAGGCTTCAGTTTTATGAAATATCTTGCATAATACGTTTCAAATGGTAGCAGTGTCGGTCTTGAAGGTACCCTTGAACGACCCACCCTGTTCAAACTTAATGAGCGTGGCCTAATCAAAGTCGCTTTAGAATGGATTGCCTTTGAAGTCGATGATTGGGGCATGGTACATCATTTCTTCATCCAAAGACACGTAATTGCCCTATAGTCGCTGCTGTCAGGAGAAAGCATGAGCTTCTTGCTGATGACAAAAGGTAAGATAATCCCTGTTGCCCCACCCAAAGTCTCCAATTCCTGGTGAACAGTATAGATGGTAGCTACAATCGATCCAGTTGTATGCAGATTTTCAGAGAGAAAGACATTCTTGGACATTCTTGTTGCCGAGGTTATTCCTTTCGGGTAACGGTCCCCTCCAAAAATTTCATGGAGCATCCTGGCCATAGACTTAAAGCGGTTAATGGCTTGGTTCAGTAACCTCTCCGCGTTCAATAGGGTTAATCCCAATTCACCCTTAATCAAGGGGTAGGTCATTTCTTAACGAGGGCGTCAATATCCTCCTGATCCACCTCCATGAACTCGTTTACATCGCTTACTTCAAACTTTATGAGAATCTTGTACGCAGTGGTGCGAGAGATCTTGGCAGATCAATGAGGAATTCAAGGAAGACGCCTTCATCAAGGTCGTCCTTCTTTTATCTTTCCACTCCTATTCGCAAAGGAAGTTATCCTCCATATCCATCTTTTGATTGTTAGCAATCAAGTTGTACCTAGTGAGCTCAGGAGGGGTCAAGTCGAGGATCGTATAAGGGTAGAGACTATCAGGGAAAGCCAAAGCGACATGTGCACGAGAAGCGCAGAATGCGGTGGCACAAGCAGGTGTGAGTTTTTGTGATGGTCAGGTCAATGGCACGTGTATCAACAGCCGGAGTCATTTGTTTGGATATTTCTTATGTAGCAGCAGTTTTGGGCGGAATCTTGTGGGCCTTCGCCTTGGAAATGAGGGTGGGGGATAGCTTCATCGATTTTCGCTTAGAATGGTTGGGGACAGGACGAGCTGTAGACTTCAGCGTAGGGGATAGGTCGTCGTCGTCGTCGTCATCGTCGCCTTTGGATATGAGAACAGCGACCTTTTGGGCGGATAAAACGCAAGAGATGGTCTGGAACTTGTCATCACCCGAGGGGTCGAAGAAAGTGGGGTCAGAAAAGTAAAGGTTGTAACCCATGTATCAATGGGATCGTCAGTCGGACAATTATCATCGTCATCGAAACGCTCGGCTGTGTCCGGTGTGTTAGCCTCAAATTCGGTGGCAGCGGCGGCGGTGGCGTCTGCGGCCGTGCGTCATTCGATTTGTTTAGTTCTTGCAATCGTGAGTCAAATAAACTGGGAAAATGTGTAGAAAGCTAAAAAAGTTAAAATAGAGGTAGGGAGGGGTAGGTGGACTGTAGTCAGTTGTCCTGGTCAGATTCTTCAGTTTAGTTGTGTCTACCTATGACTTCATAGATGACAACAGGGATTAATGGCTGACCCCAGTATTTTACTCGCCATACTTATGTTCTCTTACGTAGCAAAGAGTCAGTCACGTCGCTGAACGTTGCTCTTACGTATGTCAACATATGAGACCCTCTTTATCTGCGATGTGATTTAATGGCACACAGAGAGTATCATGTGATACTTACCCTGCTCTTTCTTTTGGTCTTCATTCTTCAAGTAGGAGAGAGTTATGAGATTGCAAATTTTCTTTTTTTGTTTGATAAGTGTGCTGGCTCCGATGACTTTTCTTTTGCCCTCGTGGAATTAATGATTTTAATATCAATTATAAAATTGAACGGCGGTAAATTCGACTCAAAAATACGATTTGAGACGGGATCTTTATACATACGCTCGCTCGTCACAAAGTCGATGAGGCTTCGTAGAAACTGAGACGACCTTTTTGACCTGTAAAAATTTTGCGTTTGACGATACATAAATGTCTGCTAAAACCATGCTCATTCTGTGGAATTTAATATGAGAGCAATGTTTGGCGAAGTAAAACAGGCTCTTTTTGAAAATTCATTTCTCTCTGCCAATATTAGTACGTTCACAATTCATTTGTTTAAAATGGCTAATGATATCCTCTAGAAGAATGATATGACAAACAATACGTCTCCTGCACGTTAAAAAACGTGGCATGAAAAAAATCACTAGGCCTAGTGCATCAAATGCGGTTTATTGAGCATAACTCACTCAATGTTTGTAGAACGAGTCATTGAGCATCAATTGAACTTGTCTTGTTGAGAAGAATCCAATTGTACAGGGTATGCTAGGCTGTTACATGATGCCACATGTTGAAAAAAGGTTGCTAAACCTCGGTCAGTTAAAAACAAGATTATGCTATACCTGGTAATAGCTAGTAGAAGCACAATACTATATCACTACTGCCTAATATTTCATGATATGCTACCACTCATTATGTTATCTCTCTCTCTCTCTCTTTCTCTCGTGAGCGACATTTCTTCAAATTCAATAATACACTTTTTAAAAGGGTAAAGGTGAAACGTCATGATATAGAGGGCTTTTTTGAGTCATAATTGCGATTAAAAAAGTTATTTTCTAGCATGCGTTGGGTTGGGTGAAATGCCTAGTAAAAACACTGCATTCTCAAACCATTAGCGTACATAATTCAATGTAGGTTTCTATGTATTTACTCATCCAACTTATATCTTCCTTATAAATGAACATACTACTACAAGTTATCAAATTATCACATTAAACTATCTAAACAGTCTTTTAGATATCGCAAGCACGACATCCCCAAGAGGGCAGAAGTAGCGTCAACTATTTCCTCAAACGAGGCTCTTCAGCGCAACCTGGAAGTGAATGTGGTCATTTTGTAAACATAAAAAGTAAAAAGGAGGCTTGCGTTAGTAGATTACATATAATAAGGCAGGATCTGAGAAGGTTAATTGTCAATATTTTCCTCACAACAATATCCTCCTTCACCTTGCCACTACCAGACCTCAAGGTACTACCTCCACCTTCCGACGATATAATGAACTACTACAAACACCATGATATTGAAAGACTCACTGCAATGAAACCACTATCTCCCATACCGCGAGGAGCGCTGAAGTTATATAATTCTAGTCCTATATAATTGTCATTGTTTCCCCATCAACCGTGGATACTCTGACACCCACACCGATTCCTGAACCCATAGCCCATTCCCGTTATGACAGCTTTGAAAGAAACCTTTATCAAACTATGTTTCGAGCTGATTTTTTACGGCAAGCAAAGCTGAAAGAAGGGAAACTGAAGATTTGGAAAGAGAGCGATACTGATGTTGGAAGTAGTGCTGGAGATGAATCCTTCAACTTTGCCTGTGAAGACAACTTGAGTGAAAGGCATAATTCAATACGAGAAAATCTAATACAATTTCAGAAATTGTCAATTCTAACATTTCTATGACCAGAAGTTGAATTCTTGATTTATCAATCACATATAGTGGGTCTTCTTCTGAATGCTTGGCTTTAGAGGCAAGTTTCCTTTACAGCAGAGTTAAGAATGGTTTGTAACAAAAAGGTCTAGCCTTTTTGGTGGCACCACTGATCTGAATGAATCATACCTGGCGACACAAATTCCAAGTGCTTCAGCTGGATTGCATATATTTACTGTTTTTGTCATTTCCAGCTTTACATCAGAGTAGAGTGTAGCATTGGGCAGTTTTTTCATTCATGGAGTATTCTAAGGGAATCATTACTTTTAATGTTGAGATAATAAAGCTGATAGCATTAGTAAAGTGTCTTGCACATCTACATATATTTTGCATGGACATTAAGGGAGAACAAACAGTTTGAGGTATTTTGACTACAGAGGAGATCACACATTTGATGCTCAGTTCAGGAGATTCATTCTATTGTTAGATGTACCTATGGCTGATTTTCAGTTACCCAATGATTTAATTCTCAGTGAAAAGTGCTTCTAAGAAAAGTTATTCACTCAATGGATAGGCCAACACAGATACCAAAAATTTGAAACACCATTTATAAGATATCTGTCTAATATATTGCTTAAACCTTATTCAGGCATGATTCTAATAGAATAAAAGACAACATATTAAGTAGAACATTTTTCGTACTGGTTTTAAGGTTGATTGCCTGATAGTTCTTCTTTCAAGTTCTCTTCTCTGTCCTTTGACTCTTTTGTGAATCATAAGAAGCTCCCTCATCAGGCACTTCTTCTCTTTCTTTAAATTGTTTAGCTACATTGTCGACCACTCCTTCTTCATACAAGATCTCCGTCATTTACATTCCAATCTTTCTCTTTCTGAACATACTAGAGCTCTTGATCTCTTTCTTTCTGTGAAGCCTCATTTTTGCCATTTTGATACCTGCTCTCCCCAACTCTATCAAACGATTTCTTAGCTAAGAATAGCTATCAGGAAGCAATTGATGGCATGGAGACGTTTTCATCTTGCTAGTAGTATAATTTATCCAGTGGAATCACCATCATCACCATCATCAACATCATCAACATCATCAACATCATCAACATCATCAATTCATCTTTCAATCACAATTGATGGCACACATTCAGTTCCACTCGATGAAGCAACAGCACTATCAAGACATTGTACAGAAGATGTGAGAATGTCATACTTCTTAAGCATGTGCCAAAAGGTACAAGTGGTAAGATTACTGATATGTTACGAAGTTTTGCTTCTCATTCATGGCAACCCCTTCTTATCTAATACCAGTAACAAATCCACCATCACCCTGACTACTCCTCTCTGAATTTCCAATGATGTGATTTAGATCAATCATTATGGAATTCAGCATATTCTCACACTTTTCTGGTGCTGCATCAGAGAGTTCACTTAAATTATGGTATTCAATGATGATTTCTGTTTTGAAGTCTTTGTTTACTTGGAGGAAAGCTCTGCCAGGGTCATTCCAATGGTCACTCACCATTTCCCATACATTTGTGCATCTCTTGTTGATTGAAATCTGATTGTCTGGCATTGTTTAATCATTGTCAATATAATATCTGGACAGGAACACCCTTTTGATGACATCCTCATCTATCAAAGCATGTAAGAGGCATAGCATTGGTATTTAACCTCTCCACCGATTGTCAAGTAGAAATTTACCATTTGCACTTGCTGTCAAAGCTTCTGCAAAAATTTCCCAGTAAATGATTATCTGGCAACGGAGGTATGCTACATCATCAGGATAGATATGATCGGACATATTCTTTTTCAGTTGGATACCTCCCCATGCAGCAGGTGCAGGCATGAACTTTCCAGGAGGCTTTTCATTCTCTATCAAAGAGTCATAGCAATGAATCATCTCAGCCTGAAAATCTCGCTTGTAGGTTTGATTGTTGCAGTGGGCTTAACTGTTGACCATGGGAATATATTGATGACAATTAAATGGGTTTAGCCATCCTCATAAAAACGACCTTGGCAGGAAGTATCCAAACTTTTATGTTGTGGCAACTCTCAAGTTCGTATCATTGAGCATCACCCATAATTGAATCTATGGTAAGAAGTGGAGTTGGAGAAGTGGTGGTGTCTGGTGGGTTAGCAAAAAGGCTTTTGACCTGAGCCTTAGTAGGAGTGGTGGAAATGTTTGGAGTCACACAAATGAGCTGGAGTAGTGACAGAATCAATGGTGGAGATAGTTTCACTGGAAGGATAATCTAGCTATTTAGAAAATGGCAGAAAACAATAACTTTGGATCAGTTTTAAGTTGCCCTGAGCCACAGCGGTTGACATTCAGAGCTGTTTTATACCCTCTCTTTGGCTTTGTAACCTAAAGTAGGGGCAAAAAACTATGAAAGTATTAATTCACTTCTCTTCCTGGGGATACTACCTAACACTACTACTTGAGATGATTAATCTTAGTATGTACTTCAAAGATAGAAACTTGGGTGAGTGAGTCTTCTAAAACTTTTCCATTTACTATTAAACATTAAGAGAGTATGGAACTGATGACAGACCTTCTACCTATTCTAGGGTCTTCTAAAGGAATCTTCTTGTGTTAAGGTAACTGTTCTTCATTCAAAAAAGACCCTCTATACATAATCCGAAAACTGCTTCGTTAGTTCATGTATGATGATTTTTAAGATTAAACATGTTTATACATCACATAATATTAGAGTATCAAGTTAATAAATTACATTTAACGTTGAAAACATATCACCCTTCAAGAAGGTAAATCGAAAGGATAAGCAATGAACAACAACTGCATCATGCTGCATCACTGGATGAACAGCCTTACTTAGTTTGATTCTTAACACCCTCAATTCGGGCACGAATAGCCTCCTGATCGCCCAAATATCGTCCTGTCAGAGGAGATAAGGCACCCTTTTGAGGAATCGGCTTTAAATCATCATCTAATTCATACACTAAGGGAGTTCCAGTGGGAATGTTCAATTCTGCTATGACATCCTCTCCTATATTGTCCAAATGCTTAACAAGAGCACGAAGGCTGTTACCATGCGCAGTGATAAGAACAGTTTTCCCCTCTTTAAGTTCAGGCACAATGTTTGCATTGTAATAAGGGGTTACACGTTCCAATGTAGTTTTTAAACTTTCAGTCCACTCATCAGGGAAGCTGAACTTTGCATATCTGGGATCATTGGAGGGATGGTGAGGACTTGATCGATTTACGACAGGTGGAGGAATGTCGTAAGAACGACGCCAGATTAGCACCTGGTCTTTGCCATATTTATCAACCGTTTCTTGCTTATCTAATCCTTGAAGACCTCCGTAATGACGTTCGTTGAGTTGCCACGCTTTCGTTACAGGAATCCACATGAGATCCGTCTTGAAGTGGAAAATGGAAAAAGATAATAGAACAAGGAATGAGATAAAAGGCAAGATGATGAGACTAGTGAATTCGAAGAAATTATGCCAATTATAGAAAGCCCATAATTACCTCCTCGAGGACATGATTCAAGGTCATGATAGCCCGCTTTTGAAGGGAAGTGAAGGCCACTTCTGGAACTAATCCGGATTCTTTGATTAGCTTACCGGCCTCGACAACTTCTTCATGCCCTTTTGGCGAGAGAGGGACATCTACCCATCCGGTGAACTTATTCTCGAGGTTCCATGTAGACTCTCCGTGACGGACGAGAACAAGTGTACTCTTTTCCGCAGATTGAAATGCAACGATGCTATATAAGCGATTCCACACGAGATCGGGGAGAACATGATGTTTAGTCTGAGAAATTTCTCCAATGTGACCTCAATTTCAGATACTTCAACCATAGATGATTCAAGTCTTAACCGAGCAGAATACAATTGAATGATCAAAGCAAGTTTATGAACTTTCTCACCATCGCGTGTTCGGTGACAGGCGAGTTTGATTAGTTACAGTGCGGGAGGCTCTGGGGAGAACGTTGCGAGCTGCTGCAAACATGGATGCAATGTAGGAAGAAGCTGTGATGGCGCTAGTTCCATGAAAGATACTATATAAGATATGGACAGAATGTTAGAATGTATTTATAGTACTCTAGAGAGAGTACTGTAGGTTCTATACTATTCACAACTGGAACTTGACGAGCTCTCTCTCTCTAGAGGAAGTGATCCTACTTTAGATTTGATACAATATAGTATATAGGAGTATAGTATACTATACTTATAGTAAGTATTGTATGGTGGCAGTAGTAGTAGTATGAGGCGTGGTAGGCAGACATCACAGGGATTGTGAAGATTCACTTTGATCTAGGACGACTGGATGTACCACTTCGTATAAAAGATCGTTTCGAATACGTGTACAAACATCTACCACTTCGGCAACAAATGGGCATTTCTTCCCACAGCGATTAGGCAAACATGCCGTGGGCAAATAAGAGCCACATACTATTAATGAAACAGATCTGGATTCTTGAGTCGGACGGTCTGATCATAACGGAGGGACTTGGAGCATAGAAAATCTATGATATTGCATGCAATGACGACATGTGATAATGATGAGAGACCTTCGGTTCACTTCACTTATGTTTCTATCGACGATGAGTGTAACACACAGTCATGCGAATCGCCTGATTCGCCACCATGTTTTGAGCTTTTACGCCAATTTTACCAAGAACTTATGGAGCCTACCTTTCCTTTGGCTGAATTGGATGATCTAAATGATTGGTTTGAGTGTTTTCGTTCGCAAATGAAGCGAAGAAAGTCGAATCATCCAGAGTTTAATGACGATTGTACAAGTACAGAAGATTCATCGATTCATGGAAGAACTAAAGATAATCGCACTATTATGGATGTAATTCTCATGATCCTTGATAGCAGTAGCGATAAACAAAATACAAATGATACTGGCAGTAGGCAGAATCGTTCAAGGCGATACTTAAGACAAAGCCGCCGTCTGAGTTCATTCGGTGGTCTTTATGCCCCTGTGTCAGATGATAACAAAGGAAATCTAAGCTCCGCGGAAAATCCTGTGATTATTGGAGGAGTGGCTGTTGAATACTACAGGGAATCTCAAGTTGGACTAGTTTCGTATATTGTACTTCAAAGTAGATTCCGTGGAGGTGGATTGGCATCTGATCTTCATACTGAGGCTTTGTCTCGTCTCGAGAAATTGGCTTGTCGGTATAATCTAGCGATTGCAAACCTTGCAGGAAAAGACGATTCGAGAAATCAAAAAACATTCTTAAAAGCAATTTTTGCAGAAAGTAATACAGCTGCAGCTGGTGATGTTCCTCCGGAACAATGCTTGCTTCGACATAAAGCACTGTATAAATTGGGATATCGTTTGATGAATTTCCCGTATGCTCAGCCCCCTTTGAGCATAGAAGATATTGATGCATCATTTGATGAAATCCTTTTATTGGTTTACTTCCCGTTTATCGAGGAGAATGTTTTACCACTGAAACAGGTCGTACAAGAGTTCATTGATCATGGAATTGTATCAAATGAAAATGATATAGACACTAACGCCCAGATAGCAAGACGCTTCTGCTCATGGTTTTTTCTCCATTGGAGTATTATGGAAAACGGCGATGATGCTAAGACTATCCAAATGAATGTTGATATACCATTCTCTTTTATAGAAGATTTTTACAAGAGCGTATTCACGGATTATCTTGATGGAGCACCTGAATATCAAAATTCAAAATACTACAAGCTTGTCTATTGGTTTACTCACATCCACACTAAATCAGGGCAGGTAGAAGTGAGTCTGAAATATCCACCATGGGACGATTGCAAAGGACTTATGTACTCTAAGATGTCACTTTGGAAGCAACAGATGGAGTTTAAAGTGTGACTAGAAAACTGAACTTACAACGATTAAAAGTTCATTAGTTTTACTGAACTAAAATAGTTGTAACTTATCAAGTACTACAGCTGCTTTATGTTGGGCAATCAATACAACCATTTTACTTGTTGAGTCTTCTTTAGTAAGGCTGTGAAAAATAAGAACCAAGCAGGCATGTTCGTCTTGATCTTATTCATCACATTGAAAGCTGTGTTCCTTATCATTTTTTTCATTGGAAGCATAAGTGTGATTCATTTTATTCTTCCTCTGAGAATAGGATTGATTGTCCATAAACTACCAGAAACATCTGGAGAGCCATTGAGTAATATTTCTCTCACCAATAGTTGGCTTCCAATCATATGCTAAGTGGTGTGTTTTGAGTATGTTTCGCCACTATAAATACTTTATTACTCATATGAAGATGATTCTCAGTGAAGAATGTTTCCTTATAACTAATGGAATAATTATTCTCTGACCTCTGACTGTAAATATCACATTTGCATCCATGTTAGTGAGCAATGAAGAGTGACCTAGTCCATTATCTGAGAATAAATGATGTGAAATTAGGAAAGTATTGTATTAGAATGACACAATACAGCATAACAGAATGCATCAAAACATGTGCATCATGATCCAGTGCAGGTTTCTTTTCTTACTGCTTTTCATTTGAAAAATAGCCTAACCATGTATTGATAAGAATATTAATCTCTTGTCTTGATTGCAGGGGTCATATAAATGATGACCAAAGCTTTTTTAAATGACATGAGAGTTTTCTTGCTCTAGATGAAGACACTTGGAAAGATCCTTGAAGGAGGAGCAGAGTGATTGCCACAGGACTAAACTAATACAGTGAAGTAGTTTCTTGTAAACAACTTGGTATATGAAGTTAAGAAGGCATGAATGGCCTAGACAAGATGGAGCCTGTCATATGACGTTGAGAATTAAAGATTAAAATTCTACAACTTAAAATAGCCAGTTAAATAGGATATTCTCCCCCATGCTCTTAGATGTGTAATCATTAATTGATGCTATGAAAACTACATTATGATTTTTTTATTTTGGGCACAAGATGTGTCTCTTCTGATTTTTCTTTGATATTGTACTATAAAATAAAGTTTAACACTAGTACTATATCAAGCTACTGCGGTGAGTTGTACAAAATTGTACCCTCTTAAAATGTGGCATTAAAAGAGAAAAATCATTTATTTCTACAATTTTTTCTTTCTCAAACATTGCATTTTCATTGGTATGCCATTTCGAAATTGTAGAAGAACCTCTTCGTTCAGTTGGTGGTGAATTCTTACCATTTTGATGCATTCATAATTAGAGATACAAATTACAACTAAATCACCTACACAAATTGAATCGATGAATTGTTTTCATGCTTTGAGTTGCTTTAATTGTAATAAGAGATCAAGAGTAGAAAAAGCATTTTGTTTGTAAGCAAATATTGACAAAATATGATTCAAAATTTCTCATGTCTAGCTCATCAATGTATATCTAATTTTGGCATTTATTTCTTACATCCCAGGCTTAAGATAACACATCATATAATTTTGATTAAATACAGTTATCTACCAACATACCTCCTGAATGAATGACAACATAATCATCACAACATTTACAGCCTTTTTCATCACCAAGTACAATTCGTTAAAATATCTAAATTAAATAGTAATCAATGAAGATGATGAAACATATCAAGTAAATTTATATATCCTACACTATCATTAATATGACACATGCAAAACACTGATGTCACTTTTTAATGACATCAGAAATGACTATCACCATCAGAGCGCATCAATTTAGTGTTGCATCTACCCATGCTATACCTAGATTGGAAAATTCATTGATCTCCTCTCCATTATCACTCCATTCTTCTTTTGGTTGAGATGAGGCAATGTCCCAACTGCTGAAGCACACCTATTGACAACTTGTATCCCCTCTTGACATTAAAATTGGGCATGAATCATAACCATTATCATTTAGATGATGTTTCAGTTTAGTATAAAACTTACAAATCCTCTAATTATACTGATTTTCATCATCATCATTTATATTCATAACTTTACAGACAAGCCAATAATCTACAATGATCATAGAACAATCCTTAAACTATCATGATTGGCATAAAATTTGTATATATTTTTCTTTATTCAAATAATGTCATGTCTACACCTATTATGCCTATCAATAAAGCGATACAGTAAGACTTGCTAAGTTTTGGCTGCTTTATCTGAAAAGTAACTATGTCTGGGTAAGCATTTGAAGAGGAATCTAAATGTCTCCACTACTGTTAAATCAATAGGATACCCTTAACAATTGATTCATGGGAGGGAATGAAATAGCTTCACTCACTGTGGATCCAGACTCCAGAAAGTGATGGAAGAGTAGTCTTATCTCAATCAAACAATTGGTATTTAGTGCAATACCAAATATCATTTCTGAGTCATCATTTGAAATGAGTAGTCTGGCATTCCTGTCAGGAGAGGTAAGTGTGGCATTGCTTTTGCCCTAGTCTTTCACATTTTCAACAATTAAATCTGGATTGAGATGTTCAGACTATGGCAGCACTAAGTGAAAAATAAGTATTTGTATGTGCCTTGAATATTTTCTGCTATGGAAATGGCCAATTATGTACAAGCGATCATAGAATAAGGTACATTAGGTTCATTAATGATTTAGAATTAAGCTCCTAGTGCAAGTAATATCAGTTCAAATGAAGCTTTGTTAACGATTTGTTCCAGATAAGTCACAGTTTCTTAAGAAAATATCAGTGGCTATGTATTTTGCCATTATTTTTGACAGATCTCAACACCTAAAAAGCCAATGCACTGATCATGTGTCAGCCATATCCTCCTAGCACACAGTACCTTCACCATGTGAAAATGTTGAGGACAATAAAAAAGTGGAAGTGTTTGTCACAATGCAAGTGATTGCAACATTAAGATCCATAGATTTCAGATCATGATGGTCATTTCAAACGTCCATTGATTTCCGAAAAGAATGCAGCGCAAAATCCAAATGACATGATGCTTGAGGATATCTTGCATGCATCATTGATCCTAAATATTTTATCTCATAGTACCTTACTCAAAGAGATGAAGCATTCAAAGATACAGTTCTGATGTGCTTGATTAAAGTCTTTGCCTTAACAAACGTCGAAATGTGCCCACAATGGAACACTGAAGTACCCACTTGGAGGTATGCTTATAGTATTACTTTGAAATGTATTTTGTATAAGATTATCTTTCATCATCCACAAGATTAACACTTCATATAATAGGTGACCTCACACAATGAGCTCCCATCCATTTCGAATTCCAACTACTTCAGCATAACATAGAGTCAGATAATTTCATTGAGTGATGGAGATAAACGCAATCAAGTGATCGGCCCATTAAGAAACAAGTTCACTCTAGAGTACAAAATTAAGTTCGACAGCTTTTGAGCCAAATAGTCTCGAGATTAATTATTAAATACTCCTGAGTCAATTTATTTGAGTTATAACGAAAGTTCAGGACAATTATTTGTATATTCCTTTATCTCAATATTACAATATTCATGAAAATATAATGAATCGTGTGATCATCGATGTCACTCAGCAGTGAATCATTACATGTGCAATGGGGTTCCTCCAGTCAAAGATTATTGATTCAAGAGTTGTGAATGCTGACTCAAGACCCTTATTAATCTCACTGATGCTATCACAAAATTCATTAAAGTCGTCGCTATTCTTCGCGATGCGAATAAGCACATCATCATCTCCAACGATGTCATTATTGCTTTTCACAAAGCTAAGAAAGTTATCATCACTTCTAAATCTGCAAAATCCTCCTGGGCCGATTGATGCACACAAAAGCATATCATCATCATATCCTTCCTGGTAAAAATAGCGTGCAAATCTTATATCGTCGTTAGTGTTATCTAGGTCAGCGTCGCTACATTCTAACAGAGTCAATTCTAGAGCATCCTCTTTTGAATCCAAGTCCTGCATTCCACGGTGAATAGAAACGAAGTTTTCTCCGGCGATTTCGTTGCTGTTTTCGTCGGAGAAAGTTTCGTCATAGCATGCAGCTCTCGGAGGGAAATCTTTTTGCTTGGCTGGAACGGACCAGCAAGTTTGTAAGTTTGCCTCACAACCTGAATCGATTGCAGGTAGGTAATATTCAGCTCCGTCATAGATTGGCGCTGCCTGGAGAACGATGCCACCATCATTGGCGAATGGGAAACCTGCTGCTAAGGAAATATAATTTGATTCTTGACGTATCATAGTCGTGAATCTACCTCCTCCACGAAGATATTGCGAATTTACGTCACCGCTATCAGAGGTGAAGTTGTAGGAACTGATCCATGTTCTATATACTCCTGGACGCCCACTGTAATATGTGAGCATTTCGTTAGCATTCAAATTCTGCGTTAGGTCACATAATGCCTTTGTTGGATTCTTTCCAAATTCGTAGATGGGGAACAAGTCCGTGACTGCCTTATCATGCAACATCATGAACAATTTGCTGAATGCTTGCTCGTATGACAGATTGGTTACAGTTACCTCACAAAGACCATTTCCTCCATTACCTCCACCACTTTTGCCACTCTTGCTACTGCTGCTAACGCTACTTTTACTGCTTTTTGAGTAACTTGTATATTGGTTATTGGCGTCTGTCACCTCATTCATTGTAGCATGCCAACTCTCTTCACCATCCCAGTAAGGATTATCATTTTGATTCAAGCGGCCTGTGTCATCTAAATTAATAGTAGGGAAGAAAAATGTCAGTTTTGAAAAAATATTATATTTAAGCCTCTAATGGTTCTAAACTTACAACCAGATTCAGGATGTATATAGTCGTTGTTTTGAAAGTGACTGTACCCGTCATCATTCATCATGAGTTTGCTCAGTCCGGTCTTAGACTTGTAAAGCTTACGATTATCCTTTGTATTTTCAGTAGTTTCCTCTGAAGAAAGATTCTCTTCTTCCTTACTACCTCTCTTTGAAACAATTTCACCTACTCTTGTTTCATCACGCTTTTTGAAATGACGATCGAATGCAATTTCACGCATGCGAGCATGTCTCTCACTCAACACTGCTCGATCTTTAACTGATGGAAGTGGAGAGCTGATATTGGGACCTTTCATTACCTCTGTTTTTGAATTCGTTGCTCGTATCGCTCCAGTGTTCCCTTTGTTCTCGGCTCCTAATACTGTCGAGACGGCAAGGCATAAAATATTTTGGAGGGCATGCATTGTTACTGTTAGTTTCCTTATTACAAATGTCAATATTGTGATGGACTTGTCAACAATGTTTGTTGAAGAGGATGTTTATTAGAATTTATGAAAGTAGCAGGTGTAGGATCGTATAGCAGATTATAATATCGTTAAAATGTGACACAAAAAATAATGAAATTATGGCGTGATAATTCTGCAAAAAATTATGTGGTCTATAAGAATGTATAAAGAAAAATTATGTCTTCTTTTTGATTAAGCTTGATTTTACTCAGCGTTCTTCTACTATTCCAAGACACGTTTCATTTGTTTTAGGACTCAAAAATTCACACACGAATTGAGTATCTATACATCTACCAAATATTAAATTTTAATGCCGTTCTCTCTAGAGAGAGATACAGGACAGATCCGACCTAGCATACCGGATATAGTACCTACAAGCAAAAATGTCGAATCGGCTTTATTCTAAACACGTACAGTACCAAAAGTTTACAGGCCGGATGGGGTAAGTTGCCATACTGTTTTTTTTTAAAATTGAACTATAAATTAATTCACTAATAATACATACGAAAATTGTATGTAACATTATTCTATTGCATTTGGAAAAGTTGGCTGTTCGAGTGCCATGAAATACTATGTACTTATATTGGTTCATTATACATAGGACTTTGTATGTGAAAACAGTGTTTGTTACATGAGAAAATGTCTCATAAGACTGTTGAATATACTAAGCACGAGACTGTTGAAAGACATAATGGGACAGAAAAAACATCTTTCTACCATTTATTGACAGTAAAATTGTGCATTTACCATAATTATTCACCAATTTGATATAAATCCCATTCTATTTACATGCATATGATAGTCCCAGTATATAACCTGGGCCTGTATATATACTGTCGAAACCCATATGTGTTGAGCTCCCAGTATATATACTGCTAGCTCCCACTATATATACTGCAAGCCCAGATTATGAGCCCATTGATTTAAGACTCCGATCACGTGATATTTGCCAAAACATCATGTCATTGGCTCAAAAAAAGTAAAGAACACACATGCAAGTAGGGAATCTAAAGATTGCCACCAAAATCAACAACACAATTCTCATCACATTTTCGCACGTTTTCCAAGGTTTGATGCCATCACTTCGAAGAA
>JALLAW010000052.1:0-20421 GCA_036939535.1 Cyclotella kingstonii | reverse complement strand
ATGTCTCCACATGGTTTCATGCCGATGACACCAGAGAAGTGAGGGTACACAGCAAACATGAAACGATATCACTTCACCAACCTGGGGTGACAGATATCGTGTGCAGAAGTGAGATTATCCATAAGGAAGAGGACTTCCAGCTCCTTGGTCTTCTAGAGGATGTTTATCAACCCCTTGAGAGTAGTGAGGGCTGTGGTAGCTTACAGGAACGGGGCTTCCAAACCATACTGTCTCAAGACAATGTATCAACAACAGCTGAGATACATCTGTCACAATAACATAGTCATCAAGGAAACAATCAATGTAGGTATTTGTCTCTGCAAGAAGTATTTGATGTATTGAACAGTGCGATCGGCGATCGGAGAATGGAGAGAGATTTCTGGTCATGATGGACTGTAACGACTCACTTGTCGATAGGAGGTTACGAACTCTTTCAGAACCGGCTGTCCCAGACTTGGACGAACTTACCCACACGAGGTGAGGCCCGCAGCCACCAGCGACTCACGCTAACGGATCTACTCCTATCGATGGCTGTTTCAAATCTAAAGATCTAGAAGTGACAAATCTCACTATCCTGATTTTTCTTGAATTCCCCGGTGATCACAGAGCATTTATCTTTGACGTCGTTTCAACCTCTTTCCTTGGTCAACCGTCTTTCAAGGTCGTCAAACCCGTTGGACAACAGTTGTCTGTGATGAATCAGAAGTCCGTTGATTGCTACATCCAGGAGCTTGAGAGAGAGACAGCTTGACCAGAATCCTTCTGCGTGTTCACAAACTAGAGACTGAAGCTACGGCCAGCACTTCTGCTAATGACGAAGTCTTTAAGAGTAGCCTTTTACGGTTCCTAAGCAAATCACAGAAATACGAATTCATGCAATACGAACGTGCCCAAAGATCTTGACTCCGATATATGGCTTTAACCCTAAAATCCGACTGTGATACGACAGACAACACGCTCTCCAACATCTATTGCGCCTGTAATCTTATCGTGCCCGCAACAGAAGCAATATCATTCGCTTTGCGCAACGTATAGGGATTGTATCTCCTAAGCAATGGACTGCAGAGAAAATCCAGAAAAATGTAAACTGATGAAACAGCCTTTATCAACAAATGCAGAAGGACTTAGAAAGATTCATTTAAGAGACTGCTTAGCTGTCGCTAAAAACTCGGGAGACCATGATAAGGCAGTCCTCATTCTGACGATTCTTAATAAAGAGCAAATCCGGAACATGGAGGGCGATCAAGAGAGCTACCAATAATACTAGGAGTAATAGCATTACACGAGTAACGATGGGGGTAGACAGTAAAGCTGTTCATCACGACTCAAAAGAAGAAATTGAATCAGAGATCAGGGAGGAGATAGGAGACAGGTTCACTTTGGCCCATGAGGCTCCAATTTTGTCAGTGAATTTGGGTAAAAAGTTGAGGCTTCTACAGGACGAAGGCCTATTATTGGAGATCATCTGGGGAGACTACGTCCCTCCAGTTGAGTTAGATGACGCGACAAAGATGATTCTTAGGGCATTATAAAGCCGGAGTTGAAAGCTCAATCATTCTGGAGGTGATATAGAACAACTAAATGTCACGGCTATCTCAGGGGGTGCTCCAGAAGCATGGGGATGGGTCTTCAAGTCATGTTGGAGAAGGTCGCATGGGTGGTTTTAATCAATAAACTTCGATCAATCCAGCTGTATGAAGCCGACTTTAACTTTTCAACCAATTCTTCTTCGGACATTTGGCCCCTAGATGAGATGAAGAACAACAATTTACTCGTTGAACAGTTGTATGGACGTAAAGAATGGACGGCTGAAGATACCAAATTTGATAAGACTCTGATGATGGACTTTTCTCGTCAATCATGTCGGTGGAGCTCCAAACTGCTATGATAAGGAAAATCACATCCTAATCTCTCTAGTTTGGTTAGCACTACTGGGTGGATTCCATGCTCCAATCGTGGCGGGTCTAAGTAGTTCAGAGTAGATGAAGTTCTTCCAATGTACAGGATGCGGCGGCTCCACCTTTCATGGGTTTGGGCCAAGGAAGGAAGTCCATGGGCGCCTCCTATGTGGATGACCTAGATATCATAAGTTGGAATGAACAGGTGAATTCAGTCGAAAATCTGCTCGTAATATCACAAGCCGACATCCTTTTGTGGATAAACTTCTACGCGCTACTGGTGGCGCATTTAAGTCTAACTAATGCTTCCTCTACGCACTTGACTACAAATGCCACAATGGGTTTTCGCCGTCTTCGTCACTCAAGTTATCTGTTCCTACACTAAACGAGGGTTCGCAGACGCTAGAGTGTTTGCTGGCGACAGAAAGTAAGAAGATCCTGGGTACTTCGACTCGCCAGATGGAGGATATATGTCCAACCTATGATACATTGACGGAAAAGCCGATACCTTGCTACTGAATGTCCGGAACGGTGGACTTTCCTTCGCAATTATCTGGACAGCCTATTACTCACCTCTCTGTCCCGGGCTAAGATATGGCATTGGTACCCTCTGTAACTCTCTTCATGAAGGAATCGATACTTTCTCAAACATCGACTTTCGCCTTCTCCCTTACTTGAGCATCTACAGAAGCATTCCTAAGGCTTTACGGCGTCTTTACTCATCTTTTGGCAGCTTTGCCCTCTTCCACTTTCCGATAGAGTAGATAATTCAGAGGACCAACCATTTTAAAAACATTACGGAACGTCTTCAATCATAGGAAAGAAACTCCTCGCATCCTCGGAGGCACTTCAACTTCACCTAGGCTGTGAGTCTAACCCATTGACTCTCTAGTTCTCAACTTAGAGTCATCTTGCTACTCTCGGATTCGTTCGTTCTAGTAATCTCTGGATCATTTCGACTTTGGTTTAAATAAGGTCTGCAAAGCTATGCCTCTTCCACGTCAATTCGATTGTACTATAATGCCGTTAGTGATGTCGGTCAAACCATCTCTTTAGACAATTCGCTGAATTAATGATGTAGGATCTTAAATGTAGTCTTTTTCTCTCAGACTTGGTGACGGTGGACGGTGGCATTTTAGAGGAACACGTCTGGGACGATTCCAGCTCAGATAAGCTGACTTATGAGTTTCCAAAAGAACAAATGACCAGGTCAGACTGGGAATGTTGGAAAACTTTTTGCGGCAAGCGACAGACACTAATGGTTTGCTCAAATCTCTCTTCGGCAGATGGTTGCATCATTCCCATCGTCAATGGCAGTGGTACTATGGACAAGGCTGCATCCTTGGGGTAGAAGATACTCAGCTTAAGGTGCTATCTAATAACTTCGGTCGCTTGGGCTCGATGTGCTCTGATGGCAACTGTACGGAGTCTCTTGGGGTTAGAAACGACCTTGATGTCGCCTTAGTTGTGTCTCGGCAGGCAGGTGTTAGAGTTCAATCATCTAGACGGATCTCTCCTCTTCCACCACCACTGCGTTTCTTTTGGAGTCTACTGATTAGCTATGGTGGCATTTGGATGTGGGAACAAGTCGAAAATGAATTACAGGATGCTTCCTCGATCAATATACTTCTGAGTTATCTCCCCAGTGGCTCCCTCATCAGTGTATCCGATGGTTTCTTTAATCCAGAATTTCCCGACATCTGTGGGGCAGGCTGGACTCTTGGTAATTTGGGCAGACCGATATATAAAGGCTCTTTCTTCGAGATGTCCGATTGGCATTCATTATCGGGCTGAACTCCTGGGTATACTTGCTCTTCGCGACAGCCGAATTCTTCAACCAGAAACAATGGTCAACTAGAATTAGGTGTGACAATAAGGATGCTTTTAGCATCTATCACTGCATCAATATTAGAATTAGCCCGAACACCCGTTGGGTGAACATTCTACGGTCGTTACGAAACCTTCAGCTATGCCGTCAGGCCGGGCTACATTCTGTCATGAGAGCGCTTGCATGGATGAATCTAAACCTCAGCTTTTCATTATCAATGTCCACGACCTAGAAGAATTGCTCATCATGACAATGCCACTGATCCTGAACTAGCTTACCTGATACCCAAACACCTTCTTCTTCGAGGTTCATGTAAATTAAGCGAATCAGTAGTCTCCTCTCCCATGATGACGTTAATTGCAGAGGAGCAAGATCTTATCGGATGGAGAAATTTCATCGAAGGAAGGATTTGTCATCAGTTCTACGCCATTCAGAAAGTGCCTCTCGGTCATACCTCGACTGGTATGTCACCGGAGACATGGACTAGCCAACTAATATCTGGTTTACTCCATATCTCACACAGTCAATGGCTGCTACGCAATTGGCATACTCACAACTCTCAATTTGGGCTTCATCAAGGTCAGAATACCATCCGGATTTATGCTGAAATTGAGACTTTACTGGAGGTAGATCATTCTTCAATTCCAAAAGAAAGGAGATTTCTATTGCAGATTGATGTTGGCTCCCTCGCAAACTACTCTCTTGAACAAAAATAGTACTGGGTATCAGCTATGAAAGCGGCATCATCAGAATATGAAACTAGGGTTTCTCACAAAGTTCGGAAAGGTGGTAAGTGGAACTGCAACGTATTGCTGCTGCATGGAAACAAGTAAGATACGAGCGCGATGTAGCACTTACGCACGATCAGACGATGATCACCTTTCTGCTTCCCAACGCGCGTTCATAGGAGCCACATTAAAGTGAGTAGGGATGAATTCAGACATGTCGCTTAGGAGATTTTGTCTTTCGACGAGAAGGGTATTGGGTGTACGCCATTTTATGATCATAGCGGCTTACCCATCAAATATGGCTGCACACTGCGATGAACCTTCGCCATCACTGCTTAAGAGGCTTTGGCGTTTCCTTGTGGCTTGTACAATAAGTCGGACTCCCTTTTGTCTATTGCCGATGATCGATCATACGGCATACCGTGCTCAAGACACTTCGATAGTTTCCTTGTGGCTTGTACGTTATGCTGAACTCCTTTTTGTCCACTGCCGATATTGGATTAGATATGATCCGATGTGCTGCATCTGAGGTGCCGTCGCACTCTTTTTCAAGACCACTCTCAACATCCCGCACGGCATCGTTCTCGTAGTATCCCAGATCAATGTGAGCCGGATACCGCACGTGGGAACTGGTCTCTTTATTTGCTGATGATACGGCCCGCACAAGGTGATCTGTGGGCGCCACATGCTATCGTTATCTTAGACGGCACTGGATTTGCAGTATGTAGGAACTGGTTGAAATTTTCGTTCGACGTGGATGCTGGGTCACATCTGCATAGATTGGTCGGCTTGGCTTGCCAGTTGCCGTATGGGGCCGCTACGGCTACGCCGTACTGTGTCATGAAAGTACCAGTGCGCACATCGCTACAACACGAAAGACTTAATAGACTCGACGACGCTTTTGTGTCAGGTCAATAGATCTGCTAGTACCTCTACCGCTAGTAGGATCTGGTAGGTCATTGTAGTTAACAGCCGAATTGGCAAGGTTCTCTACGCTCTTCTCCCACTCTCATCCCGATCGTCATCCTTGTCGATTCGTCTACCTACGCGCCAACGATGTCTACCGAGTCTTCTCCTCTTGACCATTAAAACCCGATCCCGACGTATTCAGGGGATGATCCGTCTGCCGATCCTAACATTGTAAAGGCAACAGTGAACGTTCTCACCTGTGTACGGTGCCAACATACTGTCAAGGAGGACACAACAAAAGTCGCCGGCCTCTATAATTACCTATTCTGCAGCGACTGCTACGACTTGTATTATGAGCATCTTGTGGTTGGAAAGAAGGCCAGAGTACGCCCTAAGTGTAAGTGCACTTATCCTAAGGCCTCTGTCAAAGAGATAGACATGGAGCCAGCATCCACCGCCTTGAGGGCACTGAAGTCGATTATGCGTGAACTGTAGTTGAAATCAATCGCGACTACACTCGGAGAGGATCGGAAATCATCACTCTCCCTTCTAGGTTTTCGAATTCCCTTGTCATCTGGTCCAGTGCCTTCTGCTGTACCAGACGAGAGCTGTAAACACTTGCGGCTCCTCAAAAGAGCATTAAACCACTGCTGGACAATTCTGATGGAACTATCTTTGGCCTCACCCACTCCTTAAGACCCTAAAGGGAAAGCCCCACTTCTGCGTCGCTCTGATAGGGCACTCATTTCGACTAGTCGATTTACCCCGCCATCTAAACGTCCTGCCTCACCATCTAATGAGGACTATAGTACCAACACGAAACGCGTGAAGACTCAAAACACCAGCTCTTCACCTCTTGTTATGGATCCTCCAACCTTTGCGTCCACAATACCTCCTCGCAAGTCGACACCCAACCCCTCCTACCAAATCGTTCTCTTCCATTTTGCCCACCCCTAAGTTAAAGTTAACACACAGTGCAACACCACAAACCGAAGAAGCGGCCGGATATCTGTAACAGCCAACTGAGCACACATCTGACTTCAGCCTATTCAGCTCTCCCTCGTCAGACCGTGTCTCACTCAGTGATGACACTTCGGTTACTGCTCCGACGGATACCAACAAATCTCCCTACCCTAACAAACCTCCCCCTCCTACTACTGCGACTACCTCAACTACAACTAATTGTCCCCCAATTGATCGCACAATTGACCGAACGTCCAATTCAGTCACTTTTCTTGGGAGATCCAACGACACACACAAGGTCATCGGAGAAGGGAGCAAGTTCTATGAATGCGTCGTTCAACAATGTACCGTCTTTCCCACTTCACTAGGCCAAACTTCCTCGGTAGCGGAATTACGGAAATGGATCATGGTCAAGTGCGCTGAACACTTTGACGTGGTTCATACCTTATATGTCGATCTATCGGATGAAGAGATTAGCGAGGAGAAGCTGATGTCATTGCTAGTGCAGGATAATCTGCCGAAAAGATTGAAGGAACATTTTACGGTGTTGATCATGGCCTTCCTCCTTGAGGTCATTATTTTTGTGCTGAATGAATGAGGCAAAGACTTCTTCGACGATACTGACAACTTCTTCTATACTGTCAAGCGGCATCAGACAAATATGGGCCAATCATTCCCTGTCATCCATCTGAGGATTCAGTTGATGATGATGCCGATGAAGAGGACGCTTACCCACTCTTCAATAGGGAAGCTGAGGAGTTAAACATTTATCGACGTAATGGCAGCAATTTTACTCCGGTTGTCTTTCCAACCGATGGCACCTTCTTCTCGTCAATCGCTGTCTCTATGTTACCAGCTACCTCGGCCACCGATGAAGAGGGCTTGAAGAGATGGCTCTGCGACAAATATTGGTCTGATCCGACGGCTCCAGGGGAAGCCATTCGGAAGTCATTGCACAGGCCTCCAACAGTGATTGGTCAAGTCTTTCTGTCTCTACCCAACTTGAACTCCACTCATTCGACAAAAGCGCAAAGAATGGTTGTGGTCTTATTGCGATGTGACATCACATTCTTTGATAACTTTCTGGAGAAACCTACGCCTACTCCTGCACCCCAGACGCAGGTGATTGCTACGTCTCTCTTCTATGCAACAAAGATGTAGTCCAACCATTGCGCAAGATTAACGAAGCGGAGTTAGCGGCGCTTCGTCTGAACCTCAGAGTTCCACAGCTACTGACACTCCCTCCTCTCACCATTGTCATTGATAGAATCACTTGCGCATCGACCACTCCGATCACCTTCTTCACAGGCCTCAACTATCAATGCACTCAAATTCAGCAGATCCCTGGGGAGACAAACGACTCACAAATTCTGATGGATGTACGCAGAGTATTGGCAAGAGAGCAATGGACGTCATGTCCCGACTTCGCGGCTAGACACAACAAATGTCTTTTTCGCTGCCCAGGTGTGCAACTAGACTTTGTCTTTGGTGCAACCGTTATGTCTTTGTATATAACCACCGCTCATCTATGCGGAGAGAGGTCACATTATATCGATGACCTTCACTCTCCCTATCAGATCATTTGACTTCGTCCAATCATACCGCGTCCAAAGTTGCTCAACATAAATTACATGCTTTCCAAACTTTCAACTTCGGAATGGATGACAGTTTCTGGTGGAAGACCCAATAGGAAGTACTCACCTGCATTGGCATCGCCTCTCTCTACATATCACAAACTATTTGAATTGCAACATGAGATCAATATTGTCTTAGAGTCTCTCTTTGATCTGATATGGAAAGACAGACCACTGATTCAATACTTTTGCGTCAGCGCCCTTCTTTTGTCTGACGAAGCCGCTAGTCAGTATGAAAATGCTTGGGACAACTTCACTCAGACCAAGCCAATTTCTACCAGAAAGACCCAGATGTGAGACCAATCTCTACACTGGTCGCACTGGATGACTTCTATTACAAGCTTCTCTTGTCTTATGAAGACTGTGATGATGATAGCGTGGAATCTTTGCTTCAGTTTGGTCAAGCGACCATCGCTACCAGTTGTTGCCTCCATGCAGGCAGGAAAAGTAGGAGCAAGAGAGACTGTTATCATGTGATCCAATCAGAAAGTGATCTTCCCAACAACACTATCTGGTTGCAACCAAGGGTAGGTTAGGGCAACATGTGTCACATTGACTTTTCTTCAAAGTGCCAGGTATCTCAGGATGTGAAAAAGTGCCAACCAATCCCCACTACTATCAGCATCTCTGTTAGGGAAGGACAAGGTATGTAGGATCTCAAGTGGCAAATGGATGATAGGGTTACAGAAAGCAGAGTAGAATAGGCTGTTAGCAAGGGGTGGCGATGATCAGTTTTTAGGTTGCAAGGTTGTGTTATGGACAAGCAACAGTTTCCAGCCTTTGATCCTCTAGGTTTTATGTTCATACTTCTATGCTTCTATATGTTTCTAAATCAAATTGTTTTGAATATGCTTCATTAACTGAAGACTACTGTCTTACTTCTACCAGCATTACTGAAGAACACCATGGCATTGCCATCCAGATGTGGCACTGCTGCCTTGTGACAATTGAAAATATAGTTATCCACCACATTGTTTAGTAAAGTAGTAATTTATTAAGTTAATTGCATAAATTTATAGAGTATATCTTACCATTTCAAGTTTTGTTTTGAAATAGAATCTTTCTTGAATCTCTTGTATTGTGGTAGTAATGCTATAATTGGGTTTTCTTCCAATGTAAAGCATGAGACAAGAGATAATGAACTTTTCATGACTGCTGTACTGGCTGTCTTGAAGTCTATTGATGCCTTATTTTGTTTCACTTTCATGTTGATCCAATGTGGAAGTCTTGATTTGAAAGTGATTTCAAGACTGACAAAAAAATCTCATGAGCTAGTTGAGCAATAATGACTAGCATTTGAGCTATGCAAGGAAGTCTATCAATTGAAATGAAGCTTTTAAGTTGAAGTGTTTTGTATTTTAACATGCTTTCATGAAGATCTTGATTCTTTTTCCTTAGATTCTTTCATATTAACCCAAAGTGACAGATGAAACACACTGATTGAAGAATATGTGATTCATTTCACCCAATTCTTTGCCCTCATATAGTAGTTGAAGTAATTGATAAGATGCCAGTAGAGATGCTTCAGATGCAATAACAAAGCACTTCCAAAGACCATCTTGAGTGAGTTCAATAATTGATGATCTTCTGCACAATGCATTAAACCCAATTTTGGCAGTTGTAAAATTCTTTGTCTTATCTTTCTTGCAGTACACTCTTCATTCCTTTTCCTTTTCTTTCCATGTTGATGATCTATGCCAATCCTCTTGTCAGGCAAATCTGTGGAGCAATCAGTATAATTGGTAAAGAGACATTGATTCAAGTCAACTTGCAGGGATAGCAGTTTTCAATTGGTAGCCTGTTGGGGTAAGTCTTAGCTTCCAAATCTGTCCAGAGTTCAGTATCAATTGATTCAAGTGAACTTGAATGGAGAACAGTTTTCATTTGGTAGCCTGTTGAGGTACCTCTTAGGTGCCAAATCAGTTGAGAATGCAGTATCACCGGAGGAGATAGAGTGTTTTGGGCAAAGTGGTAGGGAGAACTGTTCGCGATTGGAAGTCTGTTTGGGTAAGTCTGTCTAGAATTCAGTATCAATTGGTAGAGACACATTGATTTTAGCGAACTTGTAGGGATAACAGTTTGCGATTGGTTGCCTGTTGGGGAAAGTCTTATTTGCCAAATCTGTCGAGAATTCAGTATCAAATGACGCAGATAAATTGCACAATTGCTAGCCTGTTACGGCACGTCTTTGCAACCAATTCAATCCTATTAGAGATTATAGTTTAATCCAACATTATCATTGATGAATGAAATATTTGCATTGTTGAGAATGGGCATTCAATCGAACCTTTTCAATGAGAAATGACATTTTTGTTTCATTGGTAGTGCTATTCTTGTTACAATTATGTGGTGACAAAGATAAATAAACGAAGGACCATGTAGATATGATGACACCAAGCAATCTCATCATATCTAGCAGGCGAAATAGATTTGGATTCGCTATAAAGTAGCGCTTTCTATCAACAATGAAACAACTGCGTTCACTTCCAGTCTCTTTACCACACATATGTCAACTGAAACTGTAAAGTTTTGACTGCTCATTTACGATGTTCCTTTTATTCCATAATGATTTGGTATCTATCTGTTATGATCATGTTTTGCACAGGGTGAAATTGATGCCAACTCTTTCCCTAAGCCACTTAAAAATGATGCACCTCCATTTGGTGCTCTATATCCAATGAGACTATTTTTCTTGTTGCGGCCTCCGGTTGTCTTACTTTTTCTCGTGCTGCTCTCATCATACTTATCTTGGTTCAATGAGTATGGATTTTCAAGGCGTAGCCTTGCTGCCATACTTTCATCAAAAGGTTGTATATTTTCATATGCCGGAATATTGCTTTTTCTTCCTCGAATATGCATGGATCTCCCAGATTCAGTGAGTTGATTGACTTCTGTCTTCTTATTCAAGGACGCTGACTGTGCTTCTGTCTGCCAACTGCATGGTTCTCCTTCGCATACTGCACCACATATTAGCGTAGAGGTGGAAGTATCATTCGAAGCAGTGATACACCTACCCTGAGACCAGTCTGAAGTCTTAGCATCTAGACGAGCAATCAAACACGGAATGATTAGCATAACAACCACTGGTCTGACAAATGAACACTGACGAGAATATTGTAAGACAGCTTACGATCAGCTGGACCAATACCGACTCCCAGTGATGTTAATTGCGAAGGAAGCGCCGTTAGATGCTTCTTCGATGATTGGGGTGGAATAATGCCCTTCCAATCTGCGTTTGGATGGGATGGGTCATATCTGTTAGTCATTGTCGAATTGCTGAATTGGATTGTTCTCTGCAAAACCGTATATTTGAAATTTTCACAGGTTCACCACTAAATTTTACTTTCGATTCAAATTAATACCGCCTAATATAGATTTCATTAAGAAGTTGGATTTACACCATGAAATCACAAGTCACTGCTTTAACAGTAGTGTCAATGCTCCATATCATTCAAGTGAAATGCGAAATAAATGCTATTTCTTTACAAATCGAAACATGCTCGGATTCCAGTGTATTCGATTACTCCGGGTAAGTTTTTCATAATCACCCTTTGAATTCTTTTCATTGTAACGCAAAAGAGTTTCACTATGTGCTGAGCGAAAACACATTTTTTCAAGACTTCTATGCTCCAGTTGCGACTGGGCAGGAACTATGGGCCTTCAACCAGACATTTCTACAAAAAGGTACAATAACAACCCGCTCTCGTGCAAGTGTCAGTCAAATTTAGTGCAGCGTTCTTCCAATTGCACCATAGAATCGTTGTGGCAAGGAACATGCAAAGAAATAGTTTGTTCTTTAGACTGTATCTCTATTTCCCAAGGACCATCATTGAATCAGAAGCAATGTATACCATGCATGATTGCAGATGATATGAAACATTATGGGCAGCCCTATTTAGATAATGACTCAAATCGTTGCAGTTGTAATAATCCCGACAAAGCCATACCAAGTGGAAGAAATGTTGTCACCAAGCGGCTTGTTGAGGTATACGATGATATATCAGGACTTCCCATCAAATATGATTGCATGAGGTGTCCTCATGCAACAGCGGTAATAACAGAATCCTTGTTTGAACAGGGTCTCAATTTCTTTTCCACTGCAGGTGCAAGGTACACTTCAGATCTGACCACATGTGTCTCATGTCCTGACCCTAATATGTTTTTCGACACGGATTACAAATGTAAATGCTCGGTTGGATTCATATTGTACGGAGAGGCTTCCGTTGGTGAACAATATTGCATTAAACACTATCCAACAGTGACAAGTGGATACACTAAAGTTCGTTTTCAAAGTGCAATGCCAATCAGTGCAGATTCAGATAAAAATGACTTGATTGTTGAGTCTTTAACATTTTCTCACCTATATATGAAAGCGGCATCAGAGTGCGAATACTTTGAAGGTGCTACATACAAGAGTCTCCAGTCTTGCCAGATGTTAAGCAATCTTTGTGTGATGAGCATGTATGATAAAGACTCGCCAGCGTGCATGCAACTTTTAATCATCACTCGAAGACGGATAGGAAGCTACCACAAGCAACAAGATTGGAAGCAAACTTTACCTTGGCTTTACTATCTTGATGATGCTGAGACAGTAATGAATGATCGAGGAATAAGAATGAAAGTGGCGTTCAACGCAGATGCCAACTTTTACAATAATTTATCGTTCAAAGTTGCGACATACACTCTCAATGGCACGTTTACAGGCATAGAAGACTTAACTAACCAGTTTAGCTTTTGTTCTACAAGTACTGAGTTCAAAAACAAGAATGGACTTATGAAAGAACCTACATGGCAAACATTTGGTAACAGTCATCGTATCATTTACCAATGCAACATCGAGGATCTTCTTAACAAACAAATGGTGTTTTACGATTTATTTATTGTAGACAACAGTCTAGAAGCATGTGATGAAAATGAATCGCCTTATGAGTGTCTTTACCCAGTTCCTGTTCTACATAGGAACTTGATCGAGAGAAATATTTTTCCGAACATGAACCAGGCACTAGCAGACGAGAAGAATGACATTTTTACCCGCCGTTTTTTTCTTTTTGACAACAAGGTGCGTTATTGATAAACTTTATGCATTAGTGCGTCCCTGTGCGATTTCTAATTTCTCGGGCAAAATTTATCCCGAATTAGTCTGGTGAAACTACGTCGGGTTTGTATGTTATTCGCTTTGCAAAAACTATCATGTTGCAAATTCAGATACGATCAGAAAGTCCAAATAAGCTATATCCTCCGAAGCTTATAATAGAATATGACAATAAGATCATTGCAGGCTGGTCAGAAAACTCATCAATTGAAGAAAAGAGTGAGTTGGTTGTGTTCAGAGTTGATTATTCAATGAAAACAGACAATTTTTGGGAGTCCATTCAGGTTGTCATAGGTTTTATTGCCGCATTGGCTGTAGCAGTCATTTGTGTGCGTATGTACAATTGGCAAACTCGTCAGAAAGCGGTAACTTTGACAAGCATGTCATTCATGCTTCATGCAGTTATGATACTATGCCAAACATTTGTGATGTTATTCTTACCTTTTTCAATTCTTATCTGCACCTATTGGTGAGTCATAGTAGCAATGTGAACGTTAATTGTAAGTGTTTGTTCCACATCTTAACGCATAACCACAACTTCAATAGGTTTGTCTTCTTCAAGCTGCAAGACTCAGTATTTCTGCTCTTGCCCTCAAACAATGAATTCTATGATGAGGGAAACGAATATTACTTTTTTGAACTTACGTTTTGGGCCCTTTTTTACTGTCAGACTTTCGTTACTGTCTACATCATAGTAAAACAATGTCAAAGCACAGTGATATTTGTTGATTGGGAACGCCCCAAAAGCAAGGTTGTCAATAAAGTCTCAATGTGGAGAGCTGTTCTAGTGGCAAGTGAATGGAATAAAATGCAGACAAGAAGAAAGCAAAGCATTGAATTTTCCTTGATTCTGGTTGGATTTTTCATGCTAGGTTTAAATCAAAATAGAAATTCAATACCAAAGCCTAATTTTGATGGTGCGTTGAATGAAGACGAGAACATTGCTCTTCGCTTTGCAAACACCTGGTTCTTTTGGGCAATAGCGAGTTCTCTACAATGGCTATGGAGATTTCTATTTTACGAAAGGTTCATTGATGAACATAAAGGCCAAAAATTTGTAGACCTTTGCAGCGTCTGCAACATTTCAATGTTTATCATGACTGAGGAACTTAAAGGTTATTATTTGCACGGGAGAGCACCGTTTCAATATTCTGATTGTAGTATGGAAGAGATGTTAGATAGTCTTAAAAATGAGGCCAATGGATTTACTGTAGGTAGAGGACTCGATGGTTCAGCAAACAGTGATCAGGTATTCGTGCTATTTTCTAGCTCCTCATTCCACAACAATATCTTCAAGATTCACAGTATCTTAAACATTCGGCAAGATGACGTTCCCATCATAGACCATCAAAGTGAGCTTTGGAAAAAACATGCGAAAGCTGACTTAAATTTATTCCTTCAAAACTTCATTAATCAACAGCCACATCCGCTCCCGATTGGATTGAAATATCTAGTAAGGGAGCCATTAATCACGGAGAGACTGTTCGGATTGACTCCGGCTGATTTCAGAGCACAGAATGAACCGAAGTGTATTCTGCAGCCAGATACAGCCAGATGGAATCACGACTACTCTTTTCTGTCCACAACATTTTCAGGAATTGAGTTGATTCTATTACTTCATGACATATTAACTTACTTTGTAACTGATATGATCTTCAACAATTCTGCAATAAGTCTTTTTGCGACGTACCTCATGCATCTCATCCGTACATTTCTGGCATCATATTTTGCAAGGAAGAATCTTTCAGAAAAATCCTTTATTGATGAAAGGCTATTAATTTAAGGGATAGTACTATTAGCAGGAGTACCGTATTAGTTAACACAGCTTCTACAAAACAGGTATAATGTGAGAAGATACTAATAACATAGCATTAAACTGGACTCTTCCTAAAAAGAATGAAGAGGCTTCTAATCTGAATCAATGATGTGATATTTGTCGAACAACCATGTCATTACGGCGGAGACTTAAACTCATCTTCTCTATAGAATCTATCTTGGCATCATCAGTTAGTTCCATGGCAAATTCCATTATTGCTTTTGAGGCCTGTCCCCTCAATCCATACTGCAATATGATAGCATTAGGTGCGGCGTCTTTGATTAACTTCATAGCATTAGCCAATACTCCTTCTGACTCCTCTGTTTCGACACGTAGGAGAATCGCTCCTTTTTTCCCCCAGGACTTATCTAAGGATTGCACTGAGTATTCCCCTAAAAGGATATCTATGGCATCAGACACATCAGATGCTGAAGGACGTTTCGACGGAGAAGACGAAATCATGCGAACAAGGATGTCATGCAGCGAAGGGAAGGATTTTTTTACGTAATAGTTCCAGCAGCATGGAAAGTTGCCAGTTTTAATGCCATTAAACTCCTTGTATCTTTCATGTGTAGTATACAAAGGATAGCATACTTCAAACAATATTATCCCCAAACTATAAACATCAGTACTTTCATCATACTTTGAGCCTCTTATTTGTTCAGGTGAAGCATACGTTCGGGTACCAATACCAGCGGTATTATCGGCACATCCTTCCGATGAGTGATCAATGCCCTCACCCTCAACAAAAGCGCTGATGACACCAGCGGTGGATGATTCACGGCTAAGGCCAAAGTCACCAACTTTCACATTACCAGCGTCATCAATGAAGCAGTTCTAAGCACAGTAAATGTGTAGCTGAATAATCCGTAGTAAACGAAACATATGTTAATTCGTGAAAAGTACTCTTACCTGTGGCTTCAGGTCACGATGTATTAGGCCCTTTTTATGTACATACTTCACACCATTGACGATTTGACTAAACAAACGAAGAGATAATGGAATATCGATTGCATACCTATCGTTCTCGTTAGTAGTTAATGAGACAGAACGTATTCGACTGTTGCGATTCCTCAAAAAGTCAGCCAAGGTTTGTACACTGCAAAGTTGCATTTGAATATATAAAACGTGACTTGTCGATATAATTGTCTCGTCTATCTTTGGATCTGTTGACAGTGTACGTGGTTGATTTTCCTTTCTGTAACATGATTGATTCTGCTGACACTTATATGCATCGGCGGCTTTCCCCCCATCTATGTAAGGTATATTAGATTTTGAATCAATGACTTCTTTATTCAATGAGCTCTCTTTGATTCGCGGAATCATTCCACATTTAGTGTCTTTGACTACATTTATATTACTTTCATGACATCTCTCCCAAACAAATCCTAAGTCTTCTTCATTTGAAGATGCCTGTGAAAGTACTAGATCTTCATACACATTTAAGAGCTTCCCTGTAGATTTAGATTCATCAACTCGAAGACTTCCCAGTGGGTTCCACTGAAGAAGATTTTTTTCGAAACTGTAACCTTTCCCTGAATTTAAGATAATATTATTTCTTGAGATTTTACTTCTACAATCAGAACCGAAATCATTGGAGAAACTTGTTGAAAACATTGAGTCGGTTGTGCTTGACTCATCTTTGTCAATGTTTTTGCCATCATCGAGTTCCAACCATGACGTGTAATATCTGACTATGTTAGGGTGATCAAGTAAGGCGAGGATTTTGACCTCTCTCAAAACTCGGTGAAGCTTTTGCGAAAATTGTTTTGTCACCTTACCGTCTAAACCTAATTTTGACTTTATCCAAATCTTTTTTATTGCGTACTCACGTCTATCAATTGCATTCTCGCAACGGAACACAGTGCCAAAGCCACCTTCTCCGAGCGCTGACAATTCTTTAAATTCAGATCTGTACCTCGAATAACGGATTAGAGGTATTCCGTCAATGTTATCGATAACTGAGAGGTTGGACTTCTCATGACTAGTTGTATCGGGAACAGTGAGCGGACAAGATGTTGATAAAGCGGTAGCCGTAGCAGGAGATGAAAGCATCAGTGATTTGTGTTCAACGGTTTCATTAACAAAGGAAAATCCTGCTGGAGAAGACAATTCTTGGCTAATTATAGGTACTCTCACATTGTCCCCTGTGAGACGCCCGGCAGCATATTTTACAGGACGGTATATTGCATCCAAGCTTAAAGTTCGTGCTGGTGGTGGGGCCTTGTCACCTGAATGAGGAAAGGCTTCTTTCCAGTAGCGACCTTCTGAAAAATGTAGTTGATGATTCCGTGTCATTGGTGGAAGGCATATGCCCCTCAATGATTTCAAGTTGTGTCCTGTCGATTTCTCACTGTTGCTGTTTGAGGCAGACGAGGAATAAGCTACTATGCTTTCCCTTGTGTTTTTCTGACGAAGAAGTGTTACCCTCGAAATTAAAAGGGAAGAAATTATAATTAGAAGGGTAAATAAAGCAGTTAACCATGTAAGATATGGACCATGTTCTGTCCTATACGATAAAAATGGCTTCACATTGCTGCGTACAACATCTGGATAGATGTCAAGAATAACTGGTGCTGGCTTTGGTTGATAAGTATTACCACGGCCGCTGTGTTCATCAATAAAATGAAGGCCATTATTCCTCACGTTATCTTCCACAAGATATTCAGAGAAGGGAGTTGCAACAAAAATCTGAGAATGATCACGCATTAGCCTTAAGATCTGATTAGATGCAGCCTGATCATCACTGAATAGAGTAGCTACACTTCCACCTTTAGGCAATATTGAAGGTAAAACAGAAAGCTGTAAAACACTTTCCGTGTTATGTCGATCATGAGAAAAGACTTCTGACTCTTGAATCACATTGAGCTCTATCCAAGAGCTTCCCTTCCCAACTCCGTACACAGCAGCAACTACACTGTTCATTGGTCGTTTCCATAGAATTTCACGAGTAATCCCATCAACAGCAATGATACTCCTTCCATCCTAAGTATATTGATTAAATAAAATTGAATGATCGATCATTACATGTGGCAGTAATTCTCTCATGATGTTATAACAACAGACAAGCTCACCTCTCCAAAAGAGATTGACGGAAATACGAGAACATGCGAGCGCTCATGATCAAAGTTATTATACTTCGCTTCTTCCCTATCAAACACGTATTCTTCACTGAAAGCGAAAGGCTTTTTTCGTGTCGTACCAAATGTAGGTGATTTTTCATTAGTCATCTGTTCGTCATTGAGGCCCCAACTATTTTTTGGGTCGAATTGTCGATGATGAGCATCCATATCAAACTCTAAGGGCGAAAAACGCCCGAACTCTACCTTCCAAACCTCTTCACCTTCGTCAGTATCCAACTGTTTCACAACATAATCTTCTCTTTGAAGGAGCACTGTGGATTTTCCAAATGAATTTGATTTTCTAGGACTCTTTGTGGAGATCCCCTGCATGTATAAAACCAAGATTTTAGACCATGAGATTACTTAATGTTGACTGTCAAAAACAAATACTGCGGTTTTGATTGTCATTGCTTTTTCAACATAAACATTACAAATCATCACTCACTTCGGCACCTCTTCCTATTGAAGGATTTTTGGTCCATCTGAGTTCTCCTGTCATTGGATCAATAGCGTAAATCGTAGTACTCTTCGATCCAAAAACTATACCGCACTGCTTCTGTTGCCGCTGCTTCAGCTCTTCAAAAGAATCGGCACCATTCTCATTATAGCCACATGTAGAGAAAGGAGAGTCTATTACATCCATAACACTGATAGATAGTTTACGAAGTAAAGAGTCTCCATGGTCTGAATCCAACTCTGACTTTGGACTTTCAGACGTAATATCATTGAAGTCATGTAACTTTTCCTCGGCCCCCATCCGAAGCAGACTGTATAAACTTCCGTCCAACCCAGGAACGATGCTTTCTTCCCAATGACGAAGTTTTTGACTCATTGTGATTGAATTATCATTGACAAGAGATGATTCTTTTGAATCAGAAGTGTCATAATCGCAACCTACGTGTGATTGCGTATCTTCCACATTGCATTGATTATCAAGTTCATCCTTTTCTATTGGTATAGAAACAGCACCCGAAGAAAATACTAAGGCAGGTCCGGATACAAACATTCCTCTCAGTTGACCCGAGTATGCGTCGAGTGTGAGGACTGTTCCGTCTACTGTACAAACAACTAAGGAGGCAGTAGAGGGCGAGGATTGTTCAAAATGATTAGGATATTGCTTTCGACGATCATCATTGTTTCTGCTATATTTTTTTCGCCCCCTTTCTCTCGAATTTCTTCCTTCTATCAACGCCATGAGGTTGGGATTATGGCTAATCGGAGCAGGCGTTGATGAAAAAGCAGAAGAAAAAAGCGACGAACTCAGCATAGATATCGATTGAGGCTCACTTCCATGCACAGATTCATTTCGAGATGTTGGAAATTGTTCGTCTGATTGTTTAGGTGATTGATTTCTCTCAATTGGGTACTTGTCCCCAACGACATTTTTCGATATTGTTCTTCGGGGGGTAATTTCAATCATCGATTGCGGTAGAAATTCATGTTGATTAATTTGGTCTTCATTACCCAAAAAGGCTGAAGATGAGCGAGAGAAAGTTTCTTCTTCCAGCGGAATAGATTGTACATTATTAACATATTCTTTCGAAACAGTCATGAAGGACAAATTTGTGGGCAAAGGATTATTGATGAACTCAACAAAGTGTCGCGAATCCACTCAACCCTTTTTCTTAGCCAACATGTATCCTGTTACCCTTCAAGAAAAATACAACTTTGAAGAGGAGAGGCGGTGACTATGAAACGGTTCGATGCGTCGATGCGGATCGTGCACACTCCTTGACCACTTCAGGATCATAAATCATACTAGAAAACAGAAGTAAAACAAGGGAGAACAGTGGGAACATCAGAACTTTGTTGCCTGGATATCCCGGGAAATTTGAACAAAAATGCCCAATAATAAAGTTCCGGGAATTCATTCCTTTCCTCCTGAATTCCTGGAAATTTTATAGTTTAATGTTTTAAAAGTCAAATTAATAAAACTAATTACTAATAAAATAAAACAAACCTTGTTTCAATTTAAATTTATCTATTAAAATTACCAATACTCTTAACTGTAGCATACAACCATCATTTCTCTTGCCATCATGCATCAACTTATCTTTCAATTTTCTTTTCCAAGGACTAGTGCTTGTCCATTGCTTATCAAAAAAGTCATAGAGTGCTAAATTATTCACAGTATCTACCATAAAAGTCAGACAATAATACCCATGAAACGTCAAAGAAAGTATATTACATGTTCTGCCCCACTTTTTTTTAACAAAATATACCAACATCCCATAGAATAAAGAACTCCCCATGGTGTGACCACAGATTTCAATTTCACTTAAATACATTGAAGCATGTGCAAATGATACATTTATGGAAAGCATTTTCAAGGCCCTTCTCATTAATGTTTATGTTAGGGCAATTTTACACATGAAAATTGTATGTATAATAGATGGACCATTATACAAATTCGACTTGTGCTGTTTATTAT
>JALLAW010000051.1:0-20422 GCA_036939535.1 Cyclotella kingstonii | reverse complement strand
TCAATTGTTTTTGGGAGTATGACTAGAAGTGGGTCTCTGTGAGTATTGGGATGGCATTAAATGCTCCAGAGATAGTTGGGAAAGAAGAGGTGGGGCAGGAGGAATAGGTGACTTGTGACTCATGTCAATGTGATATGGGTATGGGGAAGGACTTAAAAGTGGAATAGAAAGGCATGAAAGCATGCCATATTTGTGAGATGACAAATTTGTGAATATGCTCAGAGCTTATTCACAGGATCTTTGATATGTGAGAGGCCCACTCTATGCAATGACACATGAAATTTAAGAAAGGGATTTCTTGCCATTTGGAACATATTTTGGTAAATTTTGAGGTATCTATGAAGTTTGGTCGAAATTCGCGTGTGCTCCATTAGGTGGAGAGACTACCGAATGAAAGAATCAGAAATCCACAACAATACTCCTGTTCCTGCATCCTCGCCGCTGTCAATATCCGTTCAACATGTGCCATCGCACCCCACCAAATCTGACGCCCTCGATGTCTCGTCTACCACCCATACTGCAGGTAAAAGCCCCACACGTATGAATGAACAACTCACATATCTGCCGCCTCATGTCATAAACACCCTCCACGCTTCCTCCAATCATACCCCTCTTATGCTCTAATCACGCCAATGAAAGTGATCCGTTCTTGCCTTCTCTAGAAATATTCACCATGTAAAACATTGCTACAGTGATAGGATGGGTGGGGATGCGGCAACGCGCTGGAGCACACGACGAAGTCAAAGGAAAATTGATGGCAATTTTGTAGAATATTGATCCCAACAACACTGACGCATTTCAGATTGGCAGAGATTGGATTATTGTTCATTATTGAATTGAAAGAATGGCAATCAATTAGTGTCATGAATTTTTCAATCTTTATCATCGACACTCTTTTTTACATCCTCCTCTCGTCACTCTCAAGAAGCATGGGGAAGAATGCCTAAAGGATACTGTTGATTGTTGTATCTCATGTGGTGGCACGGTATCCAGATGCTATGACGCGCATTATTTTCTACTGCATTTCATTAGTTGCTTTCTAGCAGTAAGCATAACTTTTAGAATACTGTCATCATTAAGTCGTCCAAAGACCATTAAGGACACTTTGAATGCCTGAAAAGAAGTAAGAATAGAAGATTCGCTCCTCTTCTCTCTCTCTCAAACGTGCCATTCAATGTAACTTGTCCCCAATGTTTTCCTATATAGTTGAAAATGAGCATTTGACCTGGAATGCACCTTAATTGAGTAATATTTTGATTTCAAGATTTTTGAATTTTCGTTTCTTAATTCAGTTAAACGTAAGTGTGATTTCTACGATTTTTCCGATCGATTCCAATGATTTTGCTTTACTGAATGAAGAGAACACCGTCGGCACAATTTCTACAACTTTCATCAAAGGAAATATGGTGACACGTACAAATAGATTGTTGACCATTCGTAGAACACCAAACAGATACACACAAGAACTCCTTAGATGTCTTCTTCTTCTATGCTTAGGCATCCTCTTACAATGTGTTCCCTCAATGGCAGCAGATTTAGTCTACTCGAACTATCAAATCGGAGATCTAAGATTGCAATATCAGCCACCGGAAAATGATGGCGGAGAGCAAATTACAAAGTATAAGATAGAATGGGATGCTTTAAGTAGTGCTAATGCGTTATCTGGGCCATATTTCACTCCGTTAAGTCGCTACTATGGAAGCACAGAGGTTGTAAATATTCGTGAAGTGCAGGAAATTATAGTGTCTTGTCGTAGCTCTTGCAGTGGAAGCTTTTCGCTATCGTGGGGAGGTAGGATCACGGATGTACCACTTAGAGTGGATGCAACATCTTCGCAGGTTAAGAGTGCCATTGATCACTTGCTCGGCCCATTCATCACTTTCACTAATTTACCATCTGCAATTCAAGTGAATCGAAAAGCCAATGGTTTTGCATACAAGTGGAGTGTAACGTTTATGGAGATCCTTGGAAATGTTGGTTCCATAAAGGCTGATGGAGACCTCCTCACAGGTGGAGGTGCAACAGTCCAAGTTTATGAAAGAAGGAGCGGGTTAAGTGACTTGTATCCAGGTGCATATACCAATGAGATTCAAACAGTATCTGTACGCAAGAGAAAAGGATTTAGTTGCGAAACACTCTCTGGCAGCTTTTCGTTATCATTTGAAGGAAAAGTTACTCCGTCTATAAATGTTGATGCATCATCCGAGGAGTTTAAAGAACTTTTAGAATCGCTAGAAACCATACATACAGTCAATGTTCGAACTGATCATTACACCTCAAGAGGCGATGATGATTGCTCATCTCGATCCTGGATTGTAACCTTTACACACCTCGTTCATGAGTCTCGTCAGGGAGCTGGTGATATTGGTATAATGCAGATTCACTCATCAACTCTTGATGCTCCTAGCGTGACGCAACTGGAAGTTTATGAAAATATAAAGGGTACAAATCCTAGGGCATTTAACCTCATCGGTCTACAGTATGGATTGACGTACCACTGCCGTGTAACTGCCTATAATGCTTTAGGTTTTGGTCGATCATCGACCATAGTGTCAGCCATACCTAAAACTCAGCCCCTTGCACCAAATGATGCGACATTAAGTCTCCCCGATTCTTCCGATGACGCAGGAAACCAAGGAACATCTCTCTTGGTTTCGTGGTCTACAGTTCATGATAATGGTGGAGATCCTGTCACGGATTATAAACTAGAATGGTATTCAGCAGTGAACGACTTGGAGGTTCAACAGTTGACAACGTCTTCATCCGATGGAGTTAAGGAAGTGCAGTCAATCAAAGTTAGTGCTGACACTAACAGTATCACAGGTTTCTTTACACTTACATTTAAAGAAGAAACGACAGAACTCATTGCTCATGATGCAGATGCGGAAGGAGAAGAATCAATCGAAGCGAAACTAGAACGTTTATCGTCCGTTGGGGATGTGGAAGTAAGCCGCGAATACTCATGGGTATCTATTCCAAATCTAATGTTTTATCTTACAACAGGGAGTAATGTCATATCAAAAAAGAGCGATGATTATTCAGACAATCTTGTAAGAGTCATTTCCATAGGAGAAATAGTTAATGTGGGCGGTGAGGTTCACAAAGTTGTAATGATAGACAGTACTTCTCTGATAATCGACGCACCATATTCCGGTCCATCAGCAGCGTCTGTTTTTATTCATAAATGGTCATTTGGCTACCAATGGTTTATCACATTCACCAGTCACATTGGAAAGCAGCCGCTCTTAATAGCGAATCCAGCTAACAGTTGGGCTGGTACCAACCCCATGATTCAAATAAGCCGCATTCGGGAGGGACTTCGTCCTTTGAGTGGGATGCTCCGACTTGGCTTTGAAGGAGAAAGAACGTTGTTTTTCCCTGTTGATGCAAGCGCTGAATTAGTTAAGCAAGCGTTGGAATCCTTGAAAGTCATAGGCGAAGTCAGTGTTGAAAGAGTTGACAACAAAAATGGCCATAACTATCTTATTACTTTTCTTTCTGAGTTAGGAAATGTTGATCAAATTACAGTTGATGATTCTCAACTAAATGGCCCAGATGTGCGCGCGAGAGTGACAACTCTTGTCGAAGGAAAAACTCCTTTTAATTATCACACCATCACTATTCCTAATCGGTCGTCGTCAGTCGAGTATCAAATCAATGACTTAGAAAATGGACTACCTTACTTTGTCCGCATTCGAAGCGGAAACTCAAAAGGTTTTGGATATGCAGAATATGCATCTCCATCTTCAATGGCACCGATGAGGCCACCATCACCTCCGACAGCAGTCAAGATGTTTCCGTTAAGTCAAACTCGTATTCGAATATCTTGGCAGTCACCAATAGACAACGGAGGGTCTCCCATTGTGAAATATGTCCTTCAGTGGGACGTAGATTCTTCATTTCCAAGTGCTTCCATTGAAGGTTTTAATTATGAAAAATTTGTAAAATCTCAAGATGGAACGGATGTTGTTTACTGTCACACATTTATGATTAATCCATCATCATCAAGTGTTCCTCGATTTGGGCGAGTCATGGCTTTCAATGGATACAAGTGGAACGAAATTCAAAGCATGTCAAGAATATCTGCAATCGCTGCTGTCGGTGCGCCAGGACCTGTGCGCAACTTCAAGGCAATTTCAACAAGCAGCATAGGAATCGTACTTGAGTGGTCGCACCCTTTCATTGATGATGAAGAAAGTTGTTCTTATGCAGGAGATGGCGGATCAGCTATCACACATTATGTAATAGAATATGATGAAGATGCTAATTTTTCGTCTCCTGCATCATCTATAACAACTCCTCCCACCTCAACTGCATACTGCCTCGGTGGACGAGATACTTTGTCTGGTTCCACATCACCGGTACTAAGGGCGGGTGGAACGTATTATGTCCGCATCGTTCCTTTCAATTCATTGGGACAAGGTGTAATTGAAACTTTTCCATCAGCAATAGGCCCTCTAACTGATAAAGCTCCAAGTGCCCCCGTCATTCTCGATGCAGTTGCTGTATCAGCTTCGTCTGTACAAGTTACTTGGGATACACCAGCTTTCGATGGGGGTTCAGTCATTCAAGAGTATGTCATAGAATATGACACTGAACCAAGTTTTGGAACAGCGCCTAAGAACACATCTATTGCAGTAGTCAGTGATGTTCGTGCACTTCAATTGGTTTCTAGTGCGTCAGATATAAATGTGCACAGTATCCAAGCCACTGTAGCTGTGAGAAATGAAGTACAATCTGTGAAAGTTGAAGTTACAGGTGTTGATGAGGTACAAGAGATAACTACGACGTGTGATGATGTGACAGCAGAAGTACAAATGATTGCTACAACAGCTATTGACACAAATGAAGAGCAGGTTATAACATTGATGGCAGATGATATTGATGAAATTCAGCTCTTGAGACTTCAAGGCGATAGCCAAGTGGAGATACAGTTGATTCAAGTCTCTGTTCAGCGTGTGCATGAAGTGCAGAAGCTAGGCATTGTTATCACCAATATAAATACTGATGGTGACGGCGTTCACAGCACTGCATGCATGGGCTTAACTGTTGGTGATCCTTGCTCTGATATAGAGAATGCTCTATCTGGGTCTTTTATTGTATCGTTCGATTTCGATGAGTGCGGTTCAGGAGCCATTGACAGCGTAAATTATTGTCAGTTGGCTCTTTCAAAGTATGATTCAAATCTGGGAACGATAGTCTGTCGTCCAGGCCTGGTAAGGGATCCTTTCTTGGGAGGCGATCATTGTGTGTCAACGCCTGTTACTCATTCCTTTGAAAGTGATGAAGGAGATTTAGGAACATTGCAGCAAGTCCTCAATGCCCTTGTTGATGACAATGGAATTTCATTCATGACTTCTTCTAATTTACCGGGAAAGCATGAAGCAGTAAGTGTCGTACGACAAGGTAGAATTAGAAAGAAAGGCTCTTGCACTTTGGACCCATCGCAAAAGAATCCTGCATTATGCTCTGGCGAGTATGAATTGTCATATGAGATAATTTTTGACGCGGTTCATAGCAGTGGTGACGTTCCACCCGTTACTGTGGTCACCAGTACCTTTGAAATAGACACGACTTCTGATTCTTTCGCCAATATTGTTTGTCCAAGAAGTTTATACAATCTTGGCTGTGAGAAACCCATTGGTGCTGCTTTCGATTCAGACCATGGGAGTTTTTACAGTGGTGAGTCAGGAAGTGTTGCCATCGAGTTCGTAAAAGGAGCCCAGCCAACCAGTGCTATATCATTGGATTATGAATGCGAATCTGCTGTTGTTTGTCTTCTTCCTACGTTTTCTATGACGATATCCGATGACGGAATGTCCGCTACCTTTGACAGTGAAGATTTTGTAAGCAATATCCAATTGGGCCAATTTATTCGCTTCAGTGCAGGGGATGGGTTAGACCATTACCGAAAGGTAACACTTATTGATTCTGATAAAGGTAGCGTCACATTTGACTCTCAGGCTCCAGAGAAGAGTGCAATTTACACAGATGTAGAATATGGGGACTACTTTTCTGATTGGGCTGGAGCTAGTGGAAATACTGGCATCAGTAGTCATTGCATGGGATCAAGAATTCACAGCACACTTCCGATAGATGTGGATGTTCACAACCCTATAATGTCAGTCATGGATTGGAAAGAAAAGATAGGCGCATTATATGTGATTGATGCTTCTGGAGTTGATGTGTCCAGGTATCTAGTATCAGATTTGACCAATGAGGTGGGTCTCGTTTGGGGCGTCACCTTTCAGAAGCAGCCGGGTAATGTTCATGAAATGACTTGCAATACTTTAACAGGAAATGCAGCGTGCTTCGTAAGCACACAACAAGACTCCTCGATCATTGGAGGCAGTTTCACGCTTCAGACTATGTGGCCCCATGAATATGTTGCCGAATCACCACTATTATACGAAACTGATGCTATAAGGTGGAATAGTGATGAGACTGATCTTAAGAATAAGCTGGAATCCATTATTGATTCAAATAATGACAAGGTGTTCGGCATCGTTAGAGTGAGTCGAACTCCCTACATTCCTCAAGGACATGTACGATGGTCGGGAGGTTACCTGTGGGCAATCACTTTTATGTCACGAGGAGGAAATATTCCTGCTTTGTTATTTGATGACATGCTAATCATTGGTACAAATGCTTATCTTTCTGTTTCAGATGAAGACTCTGGAGAATCTGACTTATTTCAAGGTCAGAGAAATAGCGCCATGTTCAGTGATGATGATCCTGGTCTCGCTCGAGATGGCAATCAGATAACTGGATCGTATTCTTTTTTTTGGTTTGGCAATGCCTATCACAACTCTGTGCTAACGAATGACGTCTTTTCTGTTCAAACTGGAGGCTATGATGAAGATCAATACACTGCATTATCAGCGGAAAATTTCAAATCACTTTTTGAAGAGCATGTGTTAGGCTCAGTGAACAAAGTCGATGTAATTCGATCAGAACTTCCAACTCAATGGATGGGATTTTCCTACACCATCATATTCCGACATGAAGACGTAGGAGGCGATGTTCCTCAGCTGATTCATATTCTGGAAAGCTCTCTCGGCGGGATAAACTCGTATGTTCAAGTTGATGAGAGTATCAAAGGGTCTGAGCTTTTTGGGACTTTCCAGCTTCGATTTGATGGTGAAACATCTCGGCCGATCAACTACGATGCAAGTGCTGAAGATGTTCAAGACGCGTTGAATGAGTTGAGTTCAATCGCTCCATCATCCGTAATCGTTTCCGGAGGAGTTAACCCAGTGAGGTATGGTCCACCAGATGGTAGTGGAGGTATGAGTACTCAAGTGGGAGGCCGAATTTGGTATGTCACATTTGCATCTAATGTTTGGAAAGACCCAACAATAGTACATGATATGTCTTTTATTCCTGGAAACTGGGTGGGTCTACCCGCAAAGTATTCAGATGAGTGGAGCTCGGGCTTTTCAAAGGCTTGGGGTAAAAATGTAGGAAACGTTCCAATGATTAGCTGTCTTCAATCAGGTTTGTCAACGACGAATGGACCTTTGCCAGAAAATAGTTGTTCTGTAAGTGAAATTATTACTGGCACAGACCCCCTCGGTGGCACGTTCAAAATTTGTCTCGATTCAAAATCCAATCCAAATGGTGTTATGAGTATAAAGAGTGATTCGTGTACAGAATTCATTGCTCATAATGCCGTGGCATCAGCGGCAGAAAGTGGCGGGGATGGATCGTCTATGGAGGAAAAGCTAGAGCGACTTGACAACGTTGGAAACGTCCGCGTTACACGAAGCAATGTTAATAAACGAAACGGAGGTTACACTTGGAAAGTACAGTTTTTGCATGATGTCGATGGTCCATGTGAACAAAAAGATGACATTTCGTCTTTGTGCAACTCTCCAGGAAATGTTCAGAAATTTTGTGACTCCAGCAGGTTTACCTCTTGTGACACTAACTCTCTTAAAGGGACTTGCCTCAATCCTGTTTCTTGTAGAAAATTAAATGTGTTAGATGCAAACGACAAGAACAATGGCCTCCGATTTCCTGGTGGCAACGAAAAACAGGCTATAATTGTCAAAGATGATCAATATTTGGGATGGGAGGATGGTTCCATTGTTGATAGAGCAGTATCTAAAGAGTATCGATTGATCATAAACGAATTCATTACTAACTGTATCAAACACAATGCACTGTCTGGAGAATTGATGTCATCAATTCAAATGGCGTTGGATGAGGGAATTGGTGGTAGTGTTAGGGTGGATCGAACAAGGTCCGAAGATATCGCAGAGAACGGATTTATCTACTATCTTACCTTTTACGATACCGAAGATATTCCTCTAATTGCTGCATCTTTTTCGACTGGTATCTGTAGCAATGATTTTGAACCCAGTCAAAGTGTTGTGGTACTACCGATTTCAGATGGGTCTCTTCATACATCAAACTGTCATGATTGCTTGGATGGAGTTGTCCAGAGGGGCTACTTTCAAACATTTGAGGTGGCAGGGGACAGTATTCACAGCGTGATCGATTGGAATGCAGAAGCCGATGTCGTGAAATCTCATCTGGAACATTTCCATGACAGACGAGTGCGTGTAACCCGAACAGTCTTGGACAAATATGGAACGATTGAGTGGATGGTAACCTTCACTGAAAATGCTGGTATGACTCCTCCTGGATCAGGTGATGTGGCTGCTATGATAGTTACACAAGATCCAGATACCTCTGGCCGAAGTTCTCATATCACCGTGAAAGAGATTGTAAAAGGATCAGACGGATTGTCGGGAACTTTTATCCTGGATTATCAAGGTTCTCATGACCCCAGAACCTTTTCCTTTGAAGAAACATCAGAGAGAATGCAGCGAAAGTTAGAAGAAATGACTACTATCGGCCGTGTATTTGTTGACAGAGACTGTTATCCAAGCTGCTCGTCAGGTGGATGGGGTGGAAATCCAGTTGCTCCTGGTAGTATTGGTGGATACCAGTGGAAAATTTATTTTTTGAACAACCCAGGCAGCAACAATGGCTTTACATTTCCGCCTGGAAGTGGTCTTGTTCATGCTCCATCGATTGATCATGCTCTTTTGAGAGGACAAGATGCCACGGTTACAACGGCTTCATTTTCAGTGGGGTCTCCACCACTAACAGGAACATTCAGACTTACTATCAATGGAGGAGAAACAGGATTAATCCCTTACAACATTGATTCATTTGCATTGGAACAAACAATTAATGATCTCGATACAGTTGGTGACGTTTCTGTAGATTCAAATTTGCAATCTACTTTTTTGATTCCAGGGGTATCTGCAAGTGTCGTTACAGATGGTGGGTTCGCCACTTCGGTTGGAGACTTGAGAAAGTTTCTTTCACCTGGAGATTTCTTTCGGTTGGGTGGTTCTATTGACCTTGACGGTGCGGAATACGTTGGGTCTGCTTCGCTGGTAATATCGTCGCCAATCTTGACTAACGTGCAACTAATAAATCGTAATCATATCTATGTTGGTGAAAAAATCAGGATTGCATCCAGAACTTTTTCAGTAGCGAGAAACGGAGTAGAAGTTCAACAGTTGACAGTTCATCGTTCGAGTGATATAACAGATGGTGACGCATATCAGCTAAGGGTTACAATAAGAGGTGTCACCGAAACAACATCATGTCTCCCTTTTGATGCATCGGCCGCAATAGTGCAGACGGCGCTGAATAGACTCTCAGTCTTCATTGATAATGACAGCGTACTGGTAACAAGATCTGAGAGGACGTCTGGTATTATTGGAGATGCTCATTTCTATAAAATATATTTCATCGGGGACCAAGTAATCGGTGACGTAGAAGAAATGCTGCCAGAAAAATGTTCCTTGCATATTCCACCTGGAATGAATTCAACAAACTCACATTTTCATATCAGAACATTGATGCAGGGTGGAACAGTAGAACATCAACGTATCTCTTTAGCTTCAGACTCTGGCTATACGACTGACACACCTGCATTCCAATTGAAAATTACAGACACATATTCCAACTCATGGACTTCTCCCTGCTTTGAATGGGGAATAGCATCCCTCGATATCTCTTCCATGATCGATGTCGATGTATTTTCGACTGATACTGTCGAAATCAAAAGTGTGGCTGACCTGGGTAACGGTCGATATAAAGTGGAATCTTCAAGCTTTGTCGAAGGAATTGTGCTTATTGGAGACGTTGTCAACTCAGAGAACAAGTGCTCAGGACAAGTCTTGTCGATTGATCAGGATGGAAAGTCCATGGTAATTGAAGCAATATCAGGATGCTCCGCATCAAATGGTGATTATTTGAATGTGGGAAGCGATGTTTCAATGATAGATGCATTTATAAACAATGGTAAAAGTGTCTCTGAGGTCACTATGATATCCATGTTTTCTGATTCAGAAGTAAAGTCTCTTGATGGGTTGTATAAAATCAAAATTGATTTCAATGGCGTCTCGCGAAGTACGTCTTGTCTCCACTATGGTGCTTCCGCCACAATAGTTCAGCGAGAAATTGGCTCTCTTTTCGATTTCAATAAAGATGGTTTCATCGATCTTGATGATGAAGATCATATTGAAGTCATTCGCAAAGGGGATGGTAAATGGGCTTCAGGATATGGTTACACTTACGAAATTCGCAGCATCGGGTCAAGATCTATGGTTGGGCCGAGTTCTGTGTTGGGGTCTAATGCCCCTAAATTTTCTATCGTTGATATCGGTTCGGACTCAGGTTGCATCGATTCAGGGATTGAAGATTCGTTCGTAACAAATGATGCATCAACCATTGATGGAAGTAAAACTATTTCTCTTGATTCAATGGGTCTTACTGTCGTTCGTGCTGGTGCGAAATTGAGGGCAAGTTCGTCACTGCCCCCCTCAAAAGTATACACTGTTGATCACATTGATCTTGATTCAAGTGCAATTATTTTAAATACAAATTTCGAAGGCTGGACATCTGATGCTGTTACTTTATACTTAATCAGAGGTGGGTCACCTCAGTTCAATGTAGAAATAATCCGTGGTGGGCTAGATGAATATGCGTATGATATTTTCTTTACCGGATCGCACTGGAATAATATTCCTGAAGTTCAAGTCAATACATTTGGTGATGGAGCTTGTGGTGCTACGGCATCCGATATTAACAATGGAATGAATAGAAACATTAACGTCAAGACTCTTACTGATGGAGGAGGTGTGATCGAATTAGGATCAAAAGATTATTACGTTCTTGATGGCTATGTTCATCGAGGTGAAGAAGGTCTACACGATCTCTATGTGGTTCCACCAATGTTCAGGGTTCACGCAGATTCTACTGAAGAGATACAGATCATCGTAATGGATGTCGACAGTGGGTCCATATGGCATCGTGAACCATCATACAAGCTTTCATTCAAAGGTGAATTCACTAATTGTCTTGCTTATAATGCTATGGATATTGATATAGAAAACGCATTGAACTCTCTCGATTCGATATGTCGCGGCGTCGACCCTTGTGTTACTGTCACAAGACGAAAAGATTCCGTTCAAGCCCCAAATGGCTATATATATACTCTATATATCGATTTATCGATTGCGACAGATATTGATTTTAATACCGGCAGATTGGAAGCTGATGCTTCACATCCTGACTGCCAAGCCTTTGATCCCTCTAACGGGGAATTTATATCGATTGAAACAATCGTTCAAGGCAAAAGCTCACCTCAATTTTCAGCTGATCAAGTTCCTTTTGGCGGTGTTTCATCTCATTGGATTGGAGAGTCTGAAGTCGATCTACCAGTTTATATAGTTAGTGGGACATATTGGTTCCTTCGCTTTGAACAAAGTTTAAGCACCGTTGAGATATCAGTTTCCCAGGGTAGTCTTCCATCCGAATCAGAACTGTCAGTGGACCACTTCTTCACTGGGAGCAATCCGAATAATGTGATCATTCAAGGACTGCACACTGGTATCGACTATTTTTATAGAGTTTTTGCAAGGAATAATATCGCTCTCAGTCTACCAAGCAATACAATCAGTGCAATACCTAGTGGCAAACCAGAAAAAATACCATCTATAACGACAGGCTATGCTCTACATCGACAAGAAGTTCAATCCGTGACTGTAGCTGCAACCCACCAAAGTGAAATTCAGGAAGTGAAAACATCAGCCATACCAATTCCAGAGGTGCAAGAGATAGTCTTAAGAGGATCTGAAGTCAGTGACATGGGCTCATACATGTTTTCACTTAGACATCCTGAAATCCAAGTGGTGAAATGGTCATCAGAATCACCTGTCGTATCTGGATCATTTTTCCTAAAACTCCTTACTGTCGATCATTTAAATTCCAATCTTTCTGGTGCTGTTGTTTACAAAGAAATGAAATCATCATGTATTGACTTTGATGCCACCGCTGATGAGCTTAAGCGTGCAATTGAAACGGATGCCACTTCAAATGGTCTTGGCGCTGACTCAGTCCGTGTAACTCGTTCCAGAAATCGTAGTATTTCATCTTACTATGGCTACACCTATAGAATTCATTTTGTCGGGGGAAACGTTCGTGGAAATGTACTTCAATTCACGTCTGATCTCGCATTGACTGGACTGGACTCAAGCGGTGGATTTACATGTGACGCTTTCGTTTCTACAACAAATGATGCATCGCTTCAGATATGGACTGAGAATGAGTCACGAGCTCTGGGAACTGATACACCGCGCGCTGAGATTATCCTCAATAACAACACAGTGATAGTTGATGGAGACTTTCAGATAAGCGTTACTTACTTCGGCAGGCAAATAACAACAGAGTGTATTCCATGGGGAGCGAGTGCGCGCCAAGTCGAGTTGGCATTGGAAAATCTCGATAACGTTGATTCGGTTCATGTTGTTAGAGCAGGCCAAGGTAAACTCTCTAACGAAGGAGCATATGTTCCATTGCACGGTGTCATCTTCAAGAAATTGGACGACATCACCTTTATAGCAAGTCCACGTTTTGGGCTATGGGATGTTTTATTTGTGGACGATTTAATTCAATTTTCGGGTCAACGGGATCCCAACACATTTTACAGGATTGTGTCATTAATCGATGACAAAATTGTTATTGACAACCCTCTTGATGGAGATTCATTAACCTACTATGTGAGTCGTTTTTTTTGCTTTAAATACATCGTATACTTCGATGGCAATGCAATGCATATTGATGACAATGGTACGCTAGGATTTCGTGTGATGACTGGTTCAAACTTCATCATATCTGAATCTGGAAGCTGCACATCTCTTCAGTCGATTCACAATAATGTTGTAAAGATGACAAATGAAATTCCTGGAGCAGTGGCAAATGTAAGAATATTATCACGCTATGATGGAGGCCATAATTTACTAGGTGCGGAAACGAATGAATCTCAAATGCACCTCTCAAAGACTCTCTTATCGTCTCTTCCGATGATCATAAGTGAGGCTCATGTGACACAAAGCCTTGCGACATCAAAAAATGGGTTTTCATTTACCATAACTTATGGAATAGATGATGGTGATGTGCCTCTTGTTTTTTGCAATTACTCTCCAAATATGGCGTCTCTGCAGAGCTGCTCAGTAAATACAATCATGGATGGAAATGAAATCAGTGGTACTTTTTATCTAGAATCGTCAGATCCGATTCCCTTCAATGCTAGCGCGAACGAAATGGAGACTGCGATCAATGGTATTCATGGGATGGGAAATGTAAAAGTGAATAGATCAGACGGTGATAGGCAAGGAGGATTCATTTGGACTATCACTTTTATCGATAAACATGGCGATATTCCCAACCTTCGTGCTTCAAACTCATTGATAGGTAAAGGAGCAACTGTTTCAGTTTCGGAGGTTGTTAAAGGAAATCAATTAGAAGGATTCTTCAGCCTCTCTTACGAATCAGAATCAACCGATTTAATGCCTTACAATTCAGACACCGAAACAATCAAAGCTGCACTGGAGAAATTATCTGCGATTAGAACTGTTGATGTCAATATGGATAGTGCAGAAAGCACCGAACAAGGAAGAACATACACCATAACATTTCGTGATCCGAACATCGGTGATGCACAGTTGCTCGACGCTGATACATCACAATTGACTGGTCTTGGTGGAGTCGTTTCAGTCTTTGAAGTCGTAAAAGGGAGCCTAGCTTCGAGGGACGCTTTGTATCTCAGTTTTGATTTTCCCATGAGCTGTTCGAACTCGGATGTAAAGCGGGCCTTCTGTGGAGATTATATCACTCAGGCTGAATTTCAATTTGGTGTAAATGATGAGTTTTCGGGGTCGACTAAAACGCTTATATATCATCCAAGTCTCCGGAACCAAATAATTCGTACTTCATACCCAGCCCCTGTAAACCAAATCACTGGCTACTTCAATGTTGCATACGATGGATTTTATAGTGATCCATTGAATGCACAAGCTACTGCGAATCATGTTCGGATTATACTAGAACAGCTACCAGGGATCAATACCGTCAAAGTTAAACGTGACTATTCTTCTACAGAGGTTTCAGGTGTGTGTATTGACTTGACACTTGGGTCATCCACTGTTCGTTGCAGCCTTTCTTGTAGTCCTTGTAACTTCAGATCTAGAGGTATTATAGCGAACAGCCTGCTTAAGATTGAAGGAAAATGGTTTCGAGTGTCATCCACCTACGATGGCACGCAAGAATCATTCAGTATTGCATCGACCGATGACTCTTATGTTCATGAGCATTACTCAGGAGTTAGCAACTTGAGCAATCGGACCTTGCAATCATGGGCAGGAGGTTTTGAATGGACTGTATCTTTGTTCAGTGTTCTTGGAGAAGTAAAACCTTTCTCAACCCCAGTTCATCATTTGTCACCTTCTCAAGCTTCAATCGACATTTCCCTGACAGCCTGTGATAAGTGCGTATACATGGACTCTCTACACCCTGGTACAAACTATTATATAAGAGGTAGAGTGAAAAACAAAAATGGATACAGTGTATACAGTGATGTCGCCATAGCAGCTCCACGAGGAATTCCCACTGCACCGATAATTTTGGATCTTGATGCAGTATCTGGGGCCTGCTTAGAGGTGTCTTTTCAACCTCCGATCTATGGCGAACCCATTACTTCATATGTAATTCAATGGGACCGAAGCGAGACGTTTGCTCAGGCTGAAGATGTCTCCGCCTCGTGTACAAGTTTTCGTTATGGACGCTGTGTGATTGTACCCCAGAGAGATTTGATTCACCACAAACACGAATTTTGTGGTTTACTCGATTCCGACATTTACCACGTGCGGGTAGCAGCAATAAACGATGTGCGAATTCAATCAATATATCCTTCAGGTAGTCCAAAAGACAACACAAATTGGTCCTCTATAATATCAACTCGACCAGAGAATCAACCTCCAGATCCACCGTTAGAATTAGAATCGTCCGTGCTTGGTAGAAATGCTATTCAAATTTTGTTTGACTGGCCAGCACGCGATGGAGGTCAAAATATAACGCATTTTGTTATCACTTACGATACATCAAGATCATTTTTCAATGCAAGCACAGTAACGATCGCATCAACGATACCGAAAAACGTCCATGCAAACAGTAAAAAATTCCTGTATAATTTTGTTCCTACTAATCTTCAGCTGATTCCAGGAATAGAGTATTTTATAAAGCTGGCTAGTATCAACAGTGTGGGCAGGGGAAAGTCATCCCCAATCATATCAGTAGTCCCGTCCGGACCTTCTGATCCACCAATGAATGGAGTATTATCAACACTTCAACTCAGTGCATCACCTATAAATGAAGCAACTGTATCTTGGACCCCACCTACATTCAACGGTGGTTATCCAATCAATGGATACATGGTGGAGTGGTGGTCACAAGAGAAGCGCCCGGAAGTGCAGATTGTTCGCCTTCAGTACAACTTAGAGCTTTCCGCCACCACTTTCACACTCAGTTTTAGTCCATCCCCTACTCGTAAAAAAGTCACTTCCAGTTTACCGTGGAATGCTCCTGCAGCTCTTGTCAGACGAGAACTCTTAAACCTTGGGTGGGATGAATCTCAAGAGCCTCCGTTGCTAAGTGACATTGTAGTCACACGAACTAAACTTTCCAAAGGGTGTTTTTGGACTGTCACTTTTGGAAATAATCCAGAGACATCAACGAATGATGGCGATCAAGTATCTCTTGTAGCAAAAATTATGCCCAATGGAGACCTCGGATCGCCATCAATTAGTGTATCCACTTCCTTCGATGGACAACGATCAAATGGTATTCATGAAGTTCAATACTTACAAATCGTAGGAAAAGATACACTGACTGGTCATTATCGCATGAAATTCTCAGGTTCGGAGTGGACCAGTTTCATTCCAGTTCACGCTGATGCTGACTGCATCAAAAGAGCTCTTGAGCAATTAAGCACTCTAGGAGAAGTAGATGTCATACAGAATGACGGTGTGAATCCAACAATGGTGGGTACTGGGAGTGATATCGTTCATCACTATGAAATTCATTTCATTGGCAATCCTGGAAATGTAGAACCTTTAGTTATCGACTTGTCCCATTTGTCTACAGCAGATGGAAGTGGAACGGTTTTGATCTACGATGGTGATAATGAATTGGACAATTTTAACTCAAAAATGAGCGCTACTATTCCTGGAGAGATGCCATTGTATTACAACAACTCCGGTTATTTAGTACCGCTATCAAATTCGTACCATATTAAAGGGTTGAAAACTGGAGTACAATACTTTGTCGCAGTGTCTGCAATCAGCGCCAAACATGGACTCAGCAAGAAATTGATTCCAAATCCTGCATCAATCACACCACCATTGCAAACACCGGGAATTCCAAAAGACGTCAACTTAATTGTTAACAAAGGCTTCAGCGATAGTCTTCTTGTCAGGTTCAAACCACCTGACAGTACAGGTGGCAGTGAGATACTTTATTATCGAGTTGAGCTTGATCCAACAGAATCTTTTGATAATCCGATAGCAGAAGACTTTCTATGTCCTGCTAGTAACAAACGAACAGAGTGGGAGGTCAAAACTTCTGTTGATGGGGATAGTGTAATTACGGGCGGTAGCTTCAAACTGAACCTTGAAGTGAATGGATTTACTTTTACCACGTCAGAAATTCCATATGATGCTGTTCCCCTAGCAACTAATGAGATCGGAATGTCTGAAGAAATGATTCCCATCTTTTCAACTGTGATCAATAGTAATTTGATATCAACAGTTCCTCCTACTGACATTGAGCGAATTCTATTTCCAGGAGATCGGTTGAGATTTTCTGGACAGAGCACAATAAATCAGTATTACGAAGTTTTTTCGGTGACAGGTACGAATGCTATTTTAAGTGACTATTTCGTAGGAAATGATGGAGTTCAGGTTTCAACCACAAGACACTATGGTGGCCGTGGTACTCCCTCCTCATCTCGAATTCACTGCCAGTTCCATGAAGATCTATGTCCAATAACCTCTGTGTCTAAGAGCGGTAGCCTTGAGAGCAAACTAGAGGATTTAACTCAGGCTGTGCGCAAAGGGGTTCATGTACATCGTGAGGGACCAAATGAACAAAATGGTTTCCTTTGGAGAGTAACATTCATGGACGATGCGTATCCTAGCGGAAGTGATTACGAACTTCGAGTTAATAGTAATTCATTGCATACGGCTAGAAACCAGGGATCAGCTCAAATCTTCGTGAGATTAATGAGTACTGGAATGACATACTCTGAATGTTCAGGTTCTCTTGTTGTTCCCAGTAGCGGAGGATTGGTAAAAGGCTTAAACTACTATGGAAGAGTCAGTGCGAGAAATAGTGAAGGCTATTCTCTTCCTGTTCAAGCACCAGGTCCAATTTCTCCAATGGTTGTACCTGGAGCCCCGACCGGAGTCACAGTTGATGTTATTTCAGCCACAGTATTACGCGTTATATTTAGCCCTCCCTCAGACAATGGCGGTGACTCAATTACGCAGTATTTAATAGAGTGGAGTACTAGCAGTACTTTTATGAATGTGAACTCCACAACGCTCGACTACTTGTCAAGTGGTAGCCCTTTTTTCAAAGACATTCAGGGCCTTGTTACTGGAACTTACTACTTTGTTAGAGTCAAAGCCAAGAATAGTCAAGGTTACAGTATCAGCCAAGTAGCAACACCATCATCAATAAACCCACACCAAAAGCCTTCTCCACCAACAAATGTAAGATTAGGTATAACAAGTAATACTATGTTGACTGTTGGCTGGGAGCCTCCAGCGTCAAATGGTGGTGACTCAATAGCGCAGTATCGTGTGGAATGGGACACTCATCCTGGCTTTTCTTCCGCCTCATCTCCACCAAACAAGGGGTATGTCCATGTATTTTCAGCAACCAGAAGCTACACTATTGAATTCTTATCTCCTACAAAAAATTATTACCTGCGGGTCTATGCAATCAATTCATCTGGGGCAAGTACACCTCAAACTTCAACTCCGACTGATGCCAGACCTACTTTGCAAGTTCCTGGATGTCCTCATTCATTGCAAGCATCACCTAATATAGCTGAGCGTAGAATTGACATATCATGGCAGCGACCAAAAATACCACAACATGACATTGCCTGCTATCATGAAGGAGATTCAATCAAAGATTGTCCAACGCCATATGGTGGAACTCTTCCATCAAGTGATGGGGGGGATACCATCACAGAATATGAGCTTGAGTATAATGAACGCAATGACTTCCTGGGAATGGATGGTGGAAGAAAAAAGTCCATTAATCCTCATATAGCACTTGACAATTTATATTCTAGAAGGGTTTATTACATTCGGATTCTCGCAAGAAATTCGATTGGAAGTGGGAAGTATAGTATGGCTGTGAGAGTAACTGCCCCTTAGAGTTAGTTCAATATATTATTAATTATAATATGAGAATACAGGGATCTAAATTTTTCTCCTCCCTTTTGAAGAATTGTTGAACCATGATAATTTACCATACTGTGGTCATTCATTGCTATAATTGGTGCACATTGTTGATAATCATTAACATACAACAAAAAGTAGTTCACTATATCTAAGGAAGCAATTTAGGAGTGGCCACAGTCTAAACGAGTTTGCCTGACGCTTAGTGTGTTACAAGAATGATATCATCGTTTTCCTCTAGTGTTTTGAAGTTTGGTTATCAAGAGATGAATGGCTTGGATTTTCTTACCTTGGTTTTTCATGTCCAAGTGATTTATTTATCTTAATGTAAACTAATAACTGGGCAAATTTACATTGCATACTAAAAAATGTATTTTATTTCATTAGGATAGCCTTAACACTTTATTACCTCTCATTGTCATTATGGCTGGTATGTGGCAATACTCCTTTCTCTTTGGGTGAACTTATGAATAACTGTAGTTAGATTGGTGATATTCAACACTCTTTCTTCTCTAGATAATTTTTCAGACCAACTATAATGTCAACAATATTATCAGCTGAATGAGGTGGCTTTTTAAATTGTGAGAAATATTAGAAACATGAGAATGTAAACATAGAAATGATAGCTATTAATTCACACCTGATAATTGCTACAAGATTATGATTTCTACAACATAAAAATCTCAACTGTTCTCTAGTTTATAGAGGGGACGCTCTGTAACTTGAAATATAATACAAAGAAAAATTTATTCTAAGTTGCATTTTAATGTTCTTGAGATAAAGCATATATATATATCTAGATCTTGTTTCCCAAGCAATACCAGCTTTGTAACCTCCAGCCAAGGAGCAGCCTCAAGAGAAAGATCGTTCAGTGTTGTGCTCATTTCTGTCATCTTGTACCAATGCTCAGTGCATTATGCACAACAATAAAACAAGTACAGCACAAGGGACATAACCTTGAAGCTAGCAGTGGCAGTAGAGTTGTCTGGTAGCATTGTCAGCATAGCAAATTTGCCAGTTCTAAGACAGCATTTTGAGAACAAAATGTTATTGAGAAATGAACTCTTAAGGAGGAAAACAAAAGATTGAGAAACAAATGAAAAAAGTCATCACAAGAGGCTCACATCCAAATTATTCACATAACTCTCTCCATGATTTTGGCAAGTTGATACATCTATCTTGCATGATAGAAGACTAATGGAAAAGCTTACAACATTAAAAGTTAATGGAAAATCCAGTCATCTCATTTAAGTTTCTCTCTGAGCGCTTAATCTATCAATGGTTCAGTTCGACAATGATGCGTGCATATTGGTGCTATTGGCTGGGGGAAGTAATTGGTCTGTAGAGTGTATGGAGTGATGCCCAGTGAGAATTAACAGTGTGATACAGTCCAGTTTAAGTATGTATTGTTTCACTTAATGTAGAAATTCTACTTCTCACTCGGCAATTAAAATGTAAATGTTAGGGCCATTTTGCACATGAAAATCGTATATATGTTGGTGCCCGTATAGGTAACGATCCAGCATATATGTTATTATAATAATAACATAATAAATTATCACTTTAACTATATCTACACAGTGACA
>JALLAW010000050.1:0-20734 GCA_036939535.1 Cyclotella kingstonii | reverse complement strand
TCGTGCCCTTTTGGAACTTTGCCGTGGTCAGAGCAGAGTCAAGTGACTTCGCCTTTTTTGAGCTTGGCGCGTTTCGGGACGGCCTAGCGGTCGCCGGCTTTTCGATCCCAGTCGTAGTGGTCGCGGTGACGATGGTGTTCTCGTCGTCATTCGATTTCTTCGTTGACTCCTTTTCGTCAATCGATGAGTCAGGGAGCACGTCAGATGAGGTCATGGTCGTGGCCCGAGCATCAGCGGGGTCGATCGTGTTCGCCTGTGGACCAACAGGGACAGGAGGCGTGTCCACCAAGTCGAACGAATCTCCCGAACTCGTTGAAGGGATTCCACCGGCATCCAAGACTGCTTGGCGGCGGGCTGCAATATGGGCAGCAGTCAAGGGGCGAGAAGTTTCATTTGTTTTGGCCATCGTTTGAGTCGGATAAACAATGTAAATTAATTGTAGAAGTAGTAAAACTGGGGGTGGACTGTGGTCAGCAGTCCTGGTCGCTGTCTTAATTTGTTCTGGTTATCTACGACTACTAAGGGTGATTCTCAGAATCATCGACTGCCACCGACGTTCTGTTTGTCATAATATGCGTATTCCTAGCTGTACCACATTCAGTCACGTCTCTCATACGTATATCAACGTACGAGCCTCTCGCCATCTGCGATGTGGCCCAGTGGCACTTTCCCAGTTCCTCATTTTGGCACTTATTTCCACAGAAGTTTATAGACTTTAGTAAAGGGCCTACTCATTGTATTATAGAAAGTATTTCTATGTAAAGTAAAAATGGAAAATAGTACCAAATAATTTTATCTCCAAATAGGATATACTTTTAATGTTATTATCATTGCCACAGTAATATGACACTTTTAAGCAATGTCAGTTTATTAAATCATATCCCATAAAAATACTGAATTCAGTCTTCAGCACAAACTAAAATTTGACACCAACATCTACTCGAAATACAATATATAGATATATTTAAATAAATACATATATATAAATAAATAAATATATATATATTTATATGTTTATGTATTATAATAATAATAAACATAAGAACCATAAGTACATTATTAAAGCGCCTGATATAAGCATGATATGTTTATTTACTTATCGATGTACTAGATCCATTTGTGTAATTAAATGATTTCACCAAATGTCACTTATTGAATCACGCAAGCGAACTTCAAAACTAAATTGACTCAAGAGCAAATAGTTCATCAAAAGAAGTGCAGCATTGATGGGTGCATGGTGAGCATATGCTGTAGGTGTGAACTCTTTTTTTACAATAATGCTTTTTCTAATGCTAATTGGTGTCTGCTTCCACTTGCCCAGAGCCAAAAAGCCCTCAAAGTGAATATCCATACCTGTCGAGAACTCTATGTGTGGCCATGAGTGATTACACATAATTTACATTTTCAACGCAGAGACATTGAATGGAACACTCTTTAATTCAACTGTGATGCAGTCATATGAACCCATGGACTTATCATCAATGTATTGTTTGATATCATGAATGTAATTCAGATATTTTCCCATCGTAGTCATTGCTGATGCTGCTTCAACTCAATCAAGCTTTTCATCACACAAAATCTACAGTTCAAAAACAACGTTTCATGTATTCCACAACTTCTTAGTCAATCTAAGCAACAAACAGGATGTCTTTCTATGCTCATCGTACTGAGAGACACCTCTCTCTATAGGGGTATTCCTGACTTGAACAACCTCCATCATAAACATAATCCCAGACTCGATGACACAGATTGTGTGATATTAATTGCCAAATACATGGGGTTTGTATGGAACAAAAACAAACCCTAGACAAGTAACAGGGTCGTTCCACACTGACATTGACCCTTTTAGGCAGAAAATCTGCTCTGGATCAAAATGAGACAGATGTTCTCATTCTATGCATCAAGCAGGTCCCTGATGTGGAAGTCTGAATGAGGGAGAAATCTCTTGGTGAAAGATCCCATCGCTCACAGATTTACTTTGAACCTGTTCCTGCTCACAAGCTTATTCATGCAAAATAAGGTACCAGAAAAAGATTAACTCCTTTGCATGACAAAAAAACTCAGCCCTGTGTCCCACTTATGGTGGCCGTCAAATACCACCTAATCTACCAGAGATAGGATTATAGAACACAGGCTCTCCAGAATTGTGTGTGTTGATGATAAGGAAAAGTACTTTTTTCATGTACTCTCAAGGAAAATGTATTTTGATTACTTCTACCTCATCAAGGCTGAAGACATTCAAATTCTGGAGCTTTTGAGAAATTTCACAGATTGATGGTGGCACAGCTCATCATCATCCCAAGTATTAAAAACCAATTCAGGTTGGTTGATGTTTATGAGAGTAGGTACATTCTTTGAGGCTGAGGCACTGTCATCATTGATACCCATGAGGTCTCGAAGTTCTTCAATGTCTTCAGATGTTGAGAAATGATCTGACACCTGAAAATACTCAATTGCCTCTAATAAAAAGGGCTCAATTACAGGTAGATTACCTTCCTCCAGAGGTGTCACTGCATCAGATGGATTGTCAGAGCCTGAATGAGAGCCTTCACCAACGAGTGTGCAGAGATATTCGCGTAAGTATCTCCACTCATAACTTTGCATCACTGAAAGAAGAAGATCACTGTCTTTTCTGCATTTTTCAAGGACACCTCATGGCGCAAAATGAGGCAGATGTTGAGGCTCTTGATATTGTTCATAGTAATGAATGAACGGGCAATAGCTGGCCATTTTGTCATTATCAAGATGATGGCTTCTTGGCCACATTGATTCTTTGACTTAATGAAATATAGAATGAGTGTTTTTGTGGCAGCTATTGAGCAATTTGCTCAAAAATTTGTGCATTTACTATGTTGATAGAAGAATATTGATGCAAAGATGGTTTGCTTTTAGTGCGTTACATGCTCAATACAAGCAAAACAACAGAGACACTGAATTAAACATCTTTGTAAGGTAAATATTTAAACTGCCAGCACCACAATCACTACCAAATATACTTGCTTAAATGCAGTGCAATGCAACAATTCACCAATCCAAATATGCTATGTCCATTGGAAACTTGCACCATACATGTTTTTAATTGAGTATAACTATTTCTCTGCTTTGTATGTGTAGCAGACTACTTTATCTTTTATACATCACTGTATATTCCTATGTATGGTTACGATTTTGAATTTTAAAACTTGGTGATTCATCTGTGTCGAACAATACCATATCATAGGGCTGTTCTAGTCAGCGAGATGTTTGGATGCATCTGACCAAAAACGTATGAACCTTGGTTCTTTACTCACAAATCAGGATCCAATCCTACCAAGAGAGGTCAGATCCAACATTTCAAAGACATGGTAGAACGAATGTGGGCCTGAAAATTTCCGAAAACAATGCAGAAACTTTTGTACTACATGCGTGTTTTGCCACTTGTTTGGGCAATGTTAACTAGTATTATCTCATACCTAACTTTTAATACTGACATAATGGTTACCTTGTATTTTACACAAAATCATGGTGGAAGATGCCAATTCCTCTCTCCCCATTCTATCAGTCTGCCTTTAAAATAGAAGTAGAGGCAGAGCAATCTCCTGTCAGTGATGTTGAATGGTGCAATGTTGAGATCATTGATGACCATCTCTTCATTTAAGGGCATGGGGCATCTGACATCCTGTCAAAATATCTACGCAAGATCTGCAGCCTCCTAAAGGTCAAAAGAGTCAAGAAGGGGTCCAAAGATGTCACAGTGACATAGCTAAGGGAAATTTTCAAAAATCTAAAGAAGTATGTTCTCCTTTCTCAGGAGGCTAATTCTACTGCCGATCTCATGAAGAAGGGCCACAGTGCATGTTCCATTTGTCGAAAATTCTGTTTGCAGGCTATTTCTCCACCAAGCTTGCCAAACTTGGTGATACAGTTAGCAATTATCAATTGGATCTTGGTGAGCCTGGAAATGATCAGTACTTATGGAAGTAAATATGTCAGGCGTTTCAAGAACCAAATGATTGCCATGACACTCATTTCATTGAGAAGATGATATCTTTGCTTCACTGGAGTTAGACCTGATAGTGATTATCGATCACTCTTGACATAAACTGTGTTTAATGTAGAAAGCATTGATTCTGCATGCAAGGCTGAACCAATCAATTCATCCTGTGAGACGCTCATTCATCTGACTTTTTATTCATTTTACAATGACAAGCAAGATGTGTATTACCTAAGAAGCGATCTTGATCTTCGTCCTTAATAGACAGGTACCATCAAAAAAGAAGACAATCAGAAAGAGCATGAGCATCTATCTAGAGAAGGAGACAAAATCAACAGAATATCTCTCGAATTTGAAAAGAAAAGTAGGAGGAAGAAGACAAGAATATTTCCAAGAACATTAAATGGACATTAATGTATTGCTGAAGAAAAAGCATAGCATTGGAGATAAATTAGATTTGGTTTGATTTCATTGTAACTGAAAAGTTTAATTTTTTGCTATGAGCAAAAAAAGTGATTATGTAGTTTTGTCTGCATTGAATGGCTGAACATACCTAAATTTATATTAATATTGTGAGACTTTTCAAAGAGTATTCCCATTTTGATCAATGATGATGTTAAACATGTCTAACTTTCATGAAAAATGCGAAAATAAAAGTATGATTATGGCAGTTTTCATACAAATTTCTACATTTTTGCTGTTTGGCATTAAACAGCATAACTGTACATATATTTAGCTTGATAATAACGTAAATCTACTGAATAATATGCAATTTTCTGTACAATTTTTGACTGTTTCAGATGGCAGCATAAAAGCATATGTAACTTTAGCACAAATCTACAAAAAATGTCAATATTTTTAATTTATAGTTGACTTTGGAATACACAACAAAACCACACTAATCTCTAAATATGTAAAATAGAGTTTTATTTAATGTAAGATAATTATACAGTATAATATACCTCACCAGCTTCAGTGTGTGTTCCAAACAAAGCTGATCTGACTTTTGTGCTCCTTGGTTGGATCATACATGCAAGGATGGATCTGACCTCTATCTAGAACAGCCCTTAGAAGAACATTACATTGACCACCGGCAAATTTTTCACATACAAGCCAAAATTCAAATGATACCATCCCAAAGTCACAAAAACTGTGTTTTCTCTGCGCAATATCTCAGCAAATTTTTGGTCACTTTCACTCCTTTTTGAGGCATTGGAAAACATATCTAATTCAATCTATACTTTAAAATTTTGAATTCCTTTTGATTTTTGCTGTAGCTTCAAGTGGATTCAAAATTTAGGCTAAAAATGCAAAAGTATCTTATTTAATAATTTTTTTAGTAAGAACTACAACCCTGTACCACTTTCTTTGGAAAATGCATATGATCTCAAATCTGAAGCATACTGGTTTTTTATAAGTAAGTTTTCCACAATGATGATAAACACATATTTGTTATTGCAGTTTTCACCTACTTTATTTACTACTACTACAAGAATGCTGAATAGTTTTGAAAACTGGCCCCTCTAGCTGCGTCATTGCTGTGTGTAAGATACAAAAAGAAAACATCTTAGTCTACCATAATGTAGAGTAGCAGTGTTTAGTATGTTAAAAAGTAAAGTTGATGAAACAATAAACTTAGTAAAATTGTTTCAATATTGGTCTAAGGAATAATACATCATAGTAGTAATTTTTATCCACCCAACTTTATATCATTGGTGCAGCATTTCAGTTTCTACAAGAGAATGACCTCAGCCTGATTTCCACGAAATTATTCAATATTATAAATGTGATATTCATAGTAATATGTTCTTAAAACTTCTGCAGTTATTCTTTTGGGATCGTAATAATCATATTTATGGGGAAGTTAAGGATATCTAAATCATCAACAAATTAAATCATTATCATTTCCCCACCAGAATTCTCATTGAATCATGTTCTGAAGATACATTGCCAAAGTGCCCCCAAGCTGTGCATCTGTACTCTTCACAGTTAAGTCAACTCGGCTGTTTTGTCCTCCTGGCAAAGGGGAAATCTTTACATGAATCAAGGCTACTGCTGAACCACCCCCTGCCATACAGGCTGCTATTCCTTCATTAGTTGCTGAAATCTCTTCTACTTTATGCAGCCCTGCATCTTCACACATGGCCATAAAATTTGACAGAGTAATTTCACTACTTGAGGAAGGTATATTTACAGGATGAGTTGATGGGCAAACTCCCCAACGGTCGCCGAACTGAGGTGTGGTGATGGCAAGAGGTGCAACAGCCATGCCTTTGAATTCAAACTTTGTTGATGCCTGGGAAGTTGATGAGGGAAGAGGTGAAGATTCGGAGCAACCATTCAAAAGGCCAGCATCAGCGAATGGGTCGCTAGTCACCACTGAAGCTGAACTTGGAACAGACAGAGGGACAATTGGTGGCGGAATGATTTGTTTTTCTTCAAATGGAGTAGAAACCACCACTTCGGAAGTTGGACCGCAAGAGCTGATTGGTTCTACCTCAGCCCCCCAGACACCCATGTCCAACAAATCAACCTCTGGCATCGGGACCGGAGCAGATGCTATCACGGGAGGAGACACCACTGCTGGAATAGGAGAATGTACTGGGACACTTGCTGGTGCTTTAACTTGAGTTGAAGCAGTAGTAGTAGATGGAGGAGAAAAAGTTGATATTCCTCCAAATAATGCTGCAGCTAATCGCTCTTTCTCGAGTTGCTCTGCTGTTTTCACTGGGACTGTTGATGAAGACACGGGAGGAGACTGCCCGAATCCTCCATAACCAGAAGGAGCTGATGTTACATTACTTGAGAAAGTTGGTGGAGGTTGTTGCGTCGGAGCAGGAATATGAGGTTGAGTCGGTGGTGGAGGTGCTTGCTTTCCCCAGACATGAGCAACATTTCTCATAACAAGCTGAGGTGGTTGAGGGCTGACAGTAGAGGCAGGAGTGATAGGAGGCTGCATGCTGACAGTTCCTGTACTTCCTGGAGGTGCTGCCACATTCGCATTACCACCAGGACCCATGTTTATACTTCCAATACCACTCATCTTGCCTTGCCCAAAAGTTGTAGTAGGTTTCTCGTATGGTGCAATCTTAAATGAACTGACACTCTCTGATGTGAGAGATCCACCATGGTACACATCATCGTAATCGTCATCCTCCGGTTTCTGATAAGGACGTGCACCATGAGAGAGAGCTTCTGTGACAATACCATCTAGAAAGCTCAAGTTGACATCCACATCCACATCTTCCAAACTGGCATCTACTGGAAACACTTCTTCAAGCAAGTGTGGTGCAGTGGTTAAAATGGTCTGGAATTCTAAGCACCTTTTTTGCGCGTCTGGGTCAGAACTCTTGGTGTAATCATCAATAACTTTAGCAGCTGCAGTTGGGCATCTGCCAAACTGAGCAATCATTTTCATAATAGCGGATAAAACTAAACGGCGAGTGGAAGGTGTTCCCCCTCCAAGCTTTGCTGTACTTCCTGACTGAAGAAGACTACACATACTGTCAATAATGGCTTCTAATGACATGATCGAGCTAAGATAGCCATATTCCCCAAGTACCCAGGCCATGGTTTCAACAAGTACGCGAGGCATCCGACTCGGTGAACTGGCCAACAAACTGACATAAAGTTCTACTGCTTGCTTGCGTAAAACCATGTCTCCCTCCTCATCATCTTCATTACCGGTTCCTTCAGCAACTAAAGACATTAGGTTGGTCGCAACAACTGGGTCGACTAAATCACCGGCGATATTAAACAGCTCAGTGATAGTTCGGACGTACCACCCATTATTTGGAGCATATCGTTCCGCAATGGTGCAAATCTTGCCAGTTAGATCTTTCTTTAGATATGGGTCTGTTGAGCTCCGCAAAAAGTGTAAAAGTCGATCGGTAATGAACTCAACATTAATAGGATTGGTCATTCGGTACAATAAATCCAAAGTCTTTCTGAGTAAAGTATCATCCTTGTCCTCCAAACATTCGATCACAGCCAATTGATGATCGGCAGCATACTTTGGATGACGTTCTACGATTGATGCTAATCCAGTTATGCCAAGGTATCTCAGATTCTGAGATCTTGATGATAAAAATCTAGAGATTGACGCTCCCGCCGCATCCAACAACACAGGATTGGGATAAATCACGGTAATACATCTGATGCACTCATAAACGATTGCATTAGATGCATTAATACCAGCTTCCTCAGCTTTTCTAAGACATTCTCTTAATATTTCATACATCCCTTCACTTGCCTGTGAATCATTTCTACCAATCACTGACAATATTCTCACAATTTTGATCTGCATCCAAGGGGCAGGAATTCTATGATAATCATACTCACTAGGCAAGCGCCTCTCACAAATTTGCTTCAAAATAGAAATCAAACTAGGAACCATGTCTTTAAATCGTTGAACATGAACACGAGCCAACACTTCAATCACATTTAATGTCGCTCCCATCACTGCTGGATCACGATCGCATAGCATTTTTCTTACTTTTTCAGTAAGCTCTGCTGTTGTAACAACATCTGGGGATAATTGATGCAATCTGTGCAAGGCAATAATCGCCTTCTTTCTAACAGTCTCGGCCGAATGATCCAATAATCCCGTAACCTGAGAACTGACAGAGCTCACGAGATCAGAGGTGATGAGATTTGTGACTGCAATCAGCGCCCCACAAGACTCTAGCAAATTGGAAGAGATGAGATCACGTTGCATTTGGTTGACAAGCATGAATCGAAACTCGTGGTCTGGGGAGAGGCAACACGAACAAACCATGTAGCCTGTTCGTTTATGTAGGATTGAGTGAGAGGCAGCGAGTTCCTAATTATTGGCATAGAGAAGTAGAGGATGAAGGAATGGGAATGAGAAGTAATTCAGTAGAGTGTGAAAGTGATTATAAACTCATTCATTTTCATGTTGATATCCATGTTGTGAGCATAGCATTTCTACCAATGACATGTTGAACTCACCAGGGCCTTGATATAACCGAAGCTTCCATCATGTCCTAGCATCTCTACATACAAAATCCGCACCAAGAATTCCTTCGCCTTCTTCTTATTCATATTGAGCGCATTTCCAGAAGCAACGGGTGCCCCTGGAATGGCAGAAGACACTGTCGCACCTGGCTTGTCCGACTCCAACTTCTTTTTGAGAGTCATGATTTCGCGTGTGATTATGCGATCTTCTTCTTGTTTCGATTTGGATTCGCCGATGGATTTGATGAGTTCGAAGAACTCCTTTGAGAGGTGCATTCCGGACATGGTGGCAGTGGAAGGCTAGTACATTGACTTGACAAGGTGAAGAATCGCCGAGTTGACCATGAGATGGGGAACCAAATTACGAACTAGAGAGGTACTATATGATACAGTACTCCTAGTATAGTACTACACCTACTATAGGTAACTGTAGTATAATAGTAGTGGTATGGGCTATTTCCCGAGAATTACTGAATTCAGTCGTAGCACTAAAGTGCCATAAAACTAGGTAAATTGCAACACGACCAGAGTATCGAATGTACTTATGGTAGATTATACCATACGTACATATAACATGTACTATGTATGGTACTCTTACATCAGTGCGAATGCATGGCTCGGAGTTCCGTTAAATAGTAGCAATGCTCCATGTTGGCAACGATCAGCACAGAGCGAAAACAACTGCTATCAAAAGAAAGTGCCACGAAAGATCGATACCAAGATCGGCAGGAATGGGAAGAATCAACGATACAAGGTGAAGACGTAGCAGAAGAAACTAACACAATGTCATGGACGCATCGCTTGTTCCTAGGGCCCATCACTCTTTTTCTCACCGGTATGATTTTGTGGCTGGCGTTTACTGGCTTTGTCGTCGTCTCTCCTGGTGAACTGGCCGTCGTTGTTACGTTGGTGAGATTCTAAGACTCCTCAAATTTCGCAGCTGTAATGAACCGAATTTCTTGATCGTCAGAGATTTGTGTGTTTGTGTTCATCCTCTTCTTTCTGTGTTCTCTTCAGGGCCATGTTGCCGTCTACATGCCGGGACCACATTTCAGAACACCATTTGTATCAACTGTGCACACCATGTCTACAAAGACACAATTGATTAGTGAGAAAAACAATATTCCAACAAAGGAAGGTCTCTCTGTCAGCTTAGATGTCGCATTATTGTATCGAATCGATCCTAACATGGCAGGCCAGCTCTATCAAAATATTGGCATAGACTATGCACAGATTTTGATTGAGCCAGAGGCAGCGTCGGTAATTAGGGGTCTGACGTCTGGTGAGACCTTCATTTTATTCTTAAAAACCTTTCCTCATATCACACTCTAACTATGAGTTATACCAAAACTGTATCTATCTCTCTTGCCAGAGAGTGATGCAAAGGCATTATACTCTAGTGGGCGTCATGAAATTCAAGATGCAGTCAAAGCCGAGCTTGACAAAACTCTTGGAAAGCAGGGAATCATTATTGAAAGTGTAATGCTGAAAGATTTAGAACTTCCTCCATCACTGTCCCAAGCGATTGAGCAAAAAGCTCAAGCTGAACAGGAAAGTGCAAGGATGGAGTTCATTTTAACTAAGGAGAAACAAGAGGCAGAACGGAAGGCCATTGAGGCTCGAGGCATCGCAGATTATCAAAAAATTGTTTCAGAAGGAATTACAGAACTAACACTCAAATGGAAGGGCATTGAAGTGACAGAAAAGCTAGCAGCATCTCCAAATACGAAAATTGTTATCATGGGCAACTCTGAAGGCGACCTTCCAGTTATACTTAGTGGTAACTGATATTGATTAGAATGATTTGTGCTACTTAACTGATACAAATAAAATGTAAATTTTTCTCAGATCCTATGTGACAAATCCTTTCAGATTCAGTCTTTTTTTTGTTGTATCCATTTTCTCTCTGTTGTAACCACTCATATCTAGTCTCATTGCGCCTTCAAGAATTTTTTGGCATTCAGGTGATAATGCAGCCAAAGATGATTTAAAAAGAGTGGGAGATAAGCGTGCAATATGAACAAATACTTGTGCACTTAGTCTTCCAATATTTTCATCTGCAGAATGTTTTCCACTAGGATGGTTTGGCATTCCATTGAAGGATATACTTTCAACAAGAATAGAGAACACAGGACAAAGAAATGAAACAACTTTGCTTTCTTCTGTTGTGACAAAGTTAAGGTGCTGGAATGCAATCATAATGATTCTAATTGATTCAGCACACATAATGGAGCGGTTTTCAATAACATCTTGGCTAGATAGTGTGCATGTGCTGTAAGCTCTAAACAATTGTAGGATTTCATAGCCCAAACATTGTAATATAGCCCCAACCAAAGATGAATTTTCAGTATTTAGAAATTGTAAGATTGATCGAAGTGCAACAAGGGCTCCAACATGGTTACGGGAGGAGTTGTTCAGGTCTCCAAGTGACGTTTTGAAGAAAAACATGCTGCATTTGATAATGACGTCATGGGAGAGCTTTGATGACAATATGCTCAACACTTCCCACATTTCATTCGCAGCAATAAATGAAGTGATTTGACTCCATTCATCATTTGAAATTTTAGAAGTATCCAAACAAGGCTTAACTAATTGTAACCAATCTGGCATGTTGATGTGTATCTGACCTTTGAAAGTCTCCTTCAAATTTATCATGGATGACAATGCAAATTGTAACAACGCTTTCTCTAACTGAGCTTTATCCTGCTTGGGGCAAGATTGAAGTAAAAAAATGCTTGATCGAAGGCATGACGCAATGATGGATGAATTAGCTCCTTCTAATTTTATTTTGCATTCTTGCATGGAAACCAAAGGATATAACACAGGCTGATAGAGAAATGAGGCTATTGAGTTGACTTCTAAAGAATGCTGACAAAGGTCTTCGATGAAGCCACACGATTGCTCCACCAATACAGATTTGCTCTCAGATAATGTGTCAGTCTTTTGCAACTCTAACACAGGAAAAATAACGAATTTTGTCACCATTTGTATTGCAAGATGTAGCTCATTGTAAGAGAAAATATTGTTTCTAAGGTAGTTTTTTTCTCTCACTAATAATCGCAGTGCATAGAGAAATAGAGATACTGTTTCAGCGGAAGAAAACTCTTTGCCTTCAGACAGGCTATTTATTGAAGTAGTGCCTTTAAAAAGATGATTCAACCCACAGAAGACCACTGCAGTTAGTTTTTCAAGCCACTTCTCAAGGAAGTTGACTTTATCACTTTGCTCTTTGCTTCCCTTGATCACTTCAACTATAGCTGTGATAGCACTGACACACAATATTGGCCAAATATCAATCATCATATGAACAACGGTGGCATCTAAATCAGATTTATGAGTAAAGGTCAACCCTGAATTACTTTTGAATCCAGTCATTAGCAAAAATCCATCAATTGCAGTGCCTGCAGAATAAATAGCTCTGTTTTCTTCTTCATCAGTATACTCATTTATGATTATGAAAGAAATAGATTGTTTCACATGTTTAAAAGCAATCAGTATTGATGCTTTAGCTGCAAAATAGAGTTTAGAGAGACGAAAAATTGGATGAGAGTGTAGATCATCCGTCACCAGCTGAGAAGTCATTTTGAATGCAATATCTCCATCTAATAATGAGAGCTGTTCAAACGGAAATTCTTTTTTTGATAGGAGCAGTGGTTGTAACAAACGTTTCACTACAATGGGATCTGTCACTAAATTATTCTTGAGTATAATGAGCAGGGCTTCACATCCTACTGAAAACAGATGGTGAAAACCAGCTCCATTGACAGATCCTTTCATCGAACCTTCAGAATTTAATGCATGCTTCACTGATGACACAATTTGGGAAGAATATTGATCAAGCACAGGAGTATTGTTATTTGTTGTAGAATCAAACTTGTCACCAAATGCAATCAACAAAGAGATCAATAATCTAAGTCCAGCTACTTGGACTGAAGGGAGTTCAGAGTGATTAGAAGTTGATGTAGAAGCGCTGCAGGCAGTCATCATCAGTTCTTCTAAATGAAATGGTGGAAATGACTGAAGCTCAGGGCTACATTCATGAGTAGCTTTCTTTAACATCTCATTACAGCGTAATCTTGCTGCTGTTAAACTGAAGATGGAGTCATCCTTGTTGTTTTCCATATCCAAGCAACAAAGCATCTTCACCACAATAGATGCAATATTTGCTGCAAGACACTTTAGCTGCCATCTGGGTGGGTTTGAAAGCTTGAGAATAATTGAAGCACATGAACGTGCAGTTAATCTAAATTGCTCAACTACCATCGATATGGAAGTCATTGTATCTGAATCTGTTTGTATTTTAGGTGTTACAGAATCACCAGAAACCAAGCATCTGGAAAACAATAACCAATGGAGCAAAACGAAGGTTTTTGCTTTCAGATCTGTCCCAGATGCCTGAATTTGCAATACTAATTGAATCAGTTTAATTACCCCAGTCTCTAAATGTTGGGATTCTCCATAGCAGTTATTTACTGGACATGATAATGCAAGACATCGAAAATCTGTCACATCATGGAAGCACCTCCGCCCGCATAAATCATGAAGAAAAAGGAATAAGACCCACTTAATATCAAATGCATAATTCTTGAGATATTCAACTGATGAATACAGAGTGTTCAGACACAGGAGGGCGGATTGTTGGACATATCTTGGACTTTGACAACTTGAAAACTCTTCTTTCCCTTCTGCAATAATTTTTGCAAGAGAGGGCTGGAGGATAGGGAGGAGAAAAGGAAGAGCCATAGCAGCAACATTGTTTGTTGCCATTATACAACATGAATTATTTCCAACTAATTCTTCACATGCACTCATTTGCTCGAAAAAAACACAACCCTCAAATCGAACAACAGGGTGAAATGACCATTCCAATATGGTAGATGCATAAGAAATGAAACGACTCGCTATCCAGCAATCTAAAGAAGTTAGATATTTCAGCCATGGCAGGAGTGTAGTCATCAGTCGGAGGATCACTGAGAGTAGGGTAGGCTCACCGGCAAACTTTTCTCGCTTCACCAGTCATAAATTAAAGAAAAATTTTGTAAGATAGTGATGATAGTGTGATTTTTTTTATTCGACTCACCTCACGACCTCTATTGATATCAGAAATAATTGCACTCCAAGCTGCAAGAAAGCTCGTCTCTACTGATTCAACTGCTTTCCATGCTATCTGTATGTGGTTCATGGAAATCGACTCACCAGACTTAGGGAAGTAATTGGATATTAAAACTCCAAAAGAATGCAATGCACAAGCCCTGACCACGTAAGAATCAGATTCTGGGTTGTGAGTGGCAAGAGAAGGCAGAAGTCGTGTCATCATTATGATGACTGGTGGAGCCTCATCATCCCATTGATTTGAAACCGTTGCCAGTGAAACTGACCGTGATGTTGCACGACCTACTTTAGACCTTTCCATTTGTTTTGAAGTTCGTTGAATACAAGCTAAACTCAGCAATGCGCCAGCTCTAGCATATGAGATTACTTCTACATTAGTTTTTGGATGCCCAAAGGGATAATTTCCCTTTAATACTTCATCAAGAGAATGTAGAATCATGCTTTGTAATGTATGAGCATCTTCACTCACCCCTAGTGTTGCTAGGAATGAAAGACCCTCTGCTGCACTCCTGCGGATAACATCAGATGCAGAAGGAAGTAGTTGTAACAAGAGGCGTGTTCCTTTTTCCATCCAAGGGGGACCAATATCAATCAGGGTGTCGTAAGTAGCCTCATGTAATGGAAGTGCTTGTAAGCAAGCTAAAAGAGTTGCAGCCACATTCATCGCTGTCACATCTTCCTCCAGGGGCTAAGTTTACAAGACAATAAAGAGACTTAGGCTAATAAAAATAGTGAATTTTTTATATTATTTTTGTAATGACTTACTTTGACTTTGTATTGAGAATCAGTGATAAGAGAAGTGCTCATATGGAACCGATTTGATTTCTCCATCTGAGATGATGAGTACATATTTTCAAGACTTCGCAACGCATCAGTCTGTGTCTGGGGAGCTTGAAGCCCAAAAGTAGCAGCAAAAACATGAATTGAGGAGTCAAGGAGTCTCACTTTGAAAGTTGGAGTTGGATCAAGAGGACGTCGCCATGTACCAACTTCATGAAGTGGTGTTGGAATAGGATTTTCATCATCTTTATGCATACACGACCCTAGAATTCGACCATTGTCATTATCCTTAATCAGGAGTCGCAGGTAGTTCTTCTTCCTCCAGTCAAAATGATGCAAAATGGACTCTCTTTCTTCAACTGATGCTGCATGAGAAAGGTAAGTTCATATAAAAATGAGAAGAGATGATTGAATCGTTGTTAAGTTAGAAGAAATAATTCACATAATTTACCTATGTCTGAGTAACGTATGGAAATGTTTGTGTCCAGTGTAACAGAGCCAGTAATTTGGCCTGGGTTTACAGCTCGTTCAATGGAATGTGCTTCAAGCAACTTATCCTCTTGGCTAACCAGCTTTTCTAATATTGAACAGCAAATCCCAGCCTCACTGATTTCCTGAGAAAAGGATAAAATAATTAGCAGAATATAAATTTGTTCAAAATTTGTAGAGAAATGAATGAGATACTTTATTCACCTGGATATTTCTTGCAGCAAATGAGAAAATTCTATCGGCTGACAATGGAAAGGATCCAGGTGGTAGCCAAGAGTATGCTTCCATTATGGATGACCTTGCGTTAGATAACCTGAAATTTCCACTTGGGGTGCTTTCTTCTGCTTCAAACCTGCCTCCATAAGAGATAAGAGGGAATAACTTTTCCAGTAAAGATGTGATTCTATTCAATGCATCTGACACTGCAAGTAAAAGATTTGGACAGTACTTCAAGAATGCAATGACTGATGAAAGCACATTTTCGACAATCAGCAAATCATAGAATGAAGAGAGTTTTGAGATGCCTGGTAAAACATTTAAACAACTTTGTTGCCATAGGACAAATAGTGGTGTGATGTGCGGTATAATAGCTTCTACTCCCATCGATAATATTCCTGAAAGGATACAGTATCCAGCTCTGATACAGGTACACACTGAACTGGGGTTCATCTAAATGAAGAAAAATCAACAGGCATCAGAGTAGAAGTTGATAAAATTGATATCAAATAATTGATTACTTGCCTTCAAAAATGTTTCATTTATTTGGCAGTTTATCAATTTTTGACAGACATCAAATGCTTTGCAAACAATGACTGTTGCAATGCCACCCTCAACATGTGGAAATGCATGTAACATCATAGAAACAGCAATCGAATTGCCATGCATGTGGCATTGAAGCTTGATCAACCTGTCTGTTAGACTAGGTCCAACAGACTTAATGTTATGATTTCCACGCCGAAAACGCCTAGGGGAGGAAGTAGTGTCGGATGATGATTGTGATGAAAACGTTTGAATTGCATCTAAATTTACACTGAATCCACTCAAACTTTCGATTAAAAAAGTCTTCCCTTCTGTGGGAAACACCTTCACTATCGCAACACATATGATGGCTGCTTCATATCTGACACAATTATCACCATGTGATAAACAGTCCTTCATTACTGATATGAGATCATCTAACAAGGAGGCTCCAGATTGCCCCAACCCTACTATCAGATGTGAGATTTCAACAAGGGAAACCTGTAACTGATGATGGTTCAGCTCCATTCCATCGCCAAAATTGTTAGACCTAGTGGTATCCACATTTCCGTCAGGTGCAATAGGAATGACGGAAGCGCGACAAGCTGTAATAAGTTCACGCAATATAGTCAGCTGCAATACTTCTGACATGTTTTCTGTAATTCCTTTACGAACAACGCTTGATGTGAGCAGTCTGTGTGTAAAAGATTGAGTATTCATGAGATTAGGGCTACTTAAGCAAGAGTTTATTCAACTGCGTCAAGTTAAGAATGAGAAAATCACCTTCCAATGTACGAATCTGCAGACGATTTCGATTTCACAGTTTTATTCATAAAAGAAGTAGATATTGATGTTGCTTGTTGTACTGGAGAAAAGATGTCTTGGCTATATAAAGAGTTACTCCCCAAATTATCCACAACATTAAATTGCTTTAGAAATTTGGTGCCGACCATTTCTAAAACAGGATGCAACGCTTCCGCCAATGAAAAATCTCCTTTGGAAGCTTGCAGACGTAACAATTCCGTCAAAGCATCGGTATAGCCGATTCGACATGCCCGGCCACCTATTGAGTAAGATCCACCACATCGATTAGATGTTGCTTCGCCCCCACATTTGACAAACTGTGTGACGAGGTATTTTACTGAGGCTAGAACGGATGAGCAAACTGAAGTCACAGCAGATGACCGCCGAGATTCAGTGAACGCTTTCAGTTTTCCAGCAAGATCTAAGTTAGGATTATCAGGTGGCAGGTCGTCGTCGTCAAGATCACCACTGCGTTTGGATGCTTGATCTTCTGACCTGGCATTTCTGATATTATCACCTTCGATAGATTGGCAAGTAGAATTAAGATTGATAGACATTGAGTAATTGACGCGGGAAACGGTGGCATGACCTCACCATACTCCGCTGATGCACAAAGACATCGAGCCAAGGTGTTAGCCCATGCGCTCGAAACTCCAGCACTTTCGTCATCGATATTCTTCAGAGCGATTTGGGTTATTTCTTCTAGCCATATCAATGGAGAGAATCCTCCCTCCGCTTCTTTCTTCGGCATCGTTTCCCCTAATGGTATTGGAATGTTACGAACTAGCATCGGAGCCATCAATCCAGAAAATACCGCAGCACCCATTCTGACCTCTGGGTACTTATCGGAGGTTGCCCTTTTGACAAATTTGATCGCTTCTATTGCAGTTCTCTCTTCTAATGCCCCGGGCACCATAAAAGAGTTCAAATTGTAACGATCATTTGATTTGCTTTTTGAAGCCCTTCGACACCCGTTTGCCAAGCCACATGCTACATACACACATGCTGCTCGATGACCGGGTTCTCCTGAACCTCCACTTAAGAGTCCTTTATGACAGCATTGCAATATTTCCCACGCATATGTTGATGTCCTGCTCGCCAGCTCATCATTTAAACTACACACTCGTCCAATGACATTGAGCGCAGCGAGTCTTACTCCACCCGCAGCCAATTTAGATCTCGGATTTAAGTTTGCCATGTCTATCATTTTACAAATAAAGGCGTAAACATCCGTTCTTTGATTTCCAGGGAGAGATGATCCCAACAGTATACAAAGTGAGACACATTCCGCCCATACATTTTGTAACGGTGTCGAAAGAAGGGGTGGGAGAGTTTTATGTTGCTTCACATACTTGTTTGTGCTCATAGAAGGCTTGTGATTTAATTTAGATGATGATATTCCTGAGACTGATTGGTCAAGTTTGGACATCGAATCTTCCCCACCATCTCCGATTGATACTGCCGATGAAACCTCTACAAATTTCATTAGTACAGCGAGAATAGATCGCGCTGCAGTGAAGGGTTCTTTAATCTGATTTTTCTGCAGATTTGGGAGGGATATCTTCAATAATTGCTTCAGATGCTAGTCAACAAAATAGTCACAATAATAAAGAGGATACTTAGTTAACATTAAACGGTGTTCAATCTATCCACGCACGACATAGATTTAAAAATCGCACAATTAGACGTATTCCAAACTATAAGCCAAATTAAAATAGGATTTTGTCTTTACACTCGATTGTCTCAGTTCGACAACGATGCAAGAAAAAACGCTGTTTCGATAAACTCAAACTTACGTGGGAAGAGCTGCACATTAAACGAGTTTTCTCAGTATCTAATTCATCATATAAATCTGCATGCCATTTTAGCCATGCTCTCAAATTGCACAATCTCACAAACAAATGCATGTTTGGTACTGGTGTTTGCACAGTAAAAATTGAGTGCATACCTGCTGGAGGACTTTCGAGTCCTCCAGCCAGAAACGAGCTCGGTACAGTGGATGATATAGACGCATCAAAGGATATAGCAGCTCCAAGAAGGGCAGCAGCTTCTTCCGCGGAAGAAGGAGGAGTAAGTTCATTGTATTTTTCTGTGGCATTGCCGCTTGTCATGACTGCTTTAACTGAGAATCAATGTGACCGGACGTATAGTATAGTAGGAGTACTCCTACAATGCTATGTATAGTAAGTATAGTGTACCTCTGATATACTATAGTGGGGAAATTCACCTTGATAGAGGTCCCCAGTGAGGGTAATTGTTTTTACATGTCTTGGTAGTTTTAGACCTTGTGCCTATTGACACAGCAGCTGATCTCCAACAGCACATCTTCAATGCTGCTTGGAAAAACAGGAAATGCCACTGTTCCATCAGTAGATTAATGTCAAATAGTTTCTACCTATCAGTTGAAGAACATGAGACCTACATTAATTGAATGGATAAAGATAGGGATTGGGCCAACCTTGGCTGAATCTTAATGGCTACCATCATCGTCCAAATAATCTTCATGTCATGAATCTCCCACCAAAGATGACCCCATCTCCATCTTACATCTATCACAAGTTGTCTCAAAAAATATCCAGCTTCCAATGGTGACAAGGAAAGTCTTCCTCTACCATATCAATAAGAATCACTACAGATCCTTACTGCAAACTGATGAGGGTCTTCCCTCTACTCCTAATCCTCCTTCACAAAATCTTTCTTCTCCAACCCAATCTTTGATGGGAAATGATGATGATTGGGGGTTTCAATCCATAGATGATTTATCAGAAAGCAGTGATGAAGAGAGACTTGGCTGTCCTCCTCCTGAAAATATTCCTTTCCTCTGTGAGTAAAATTCTTGTCTTATCTGGTAATTTATCACCACCTGAAACTGACAAGTCTATTTTACACACAGCACATGATGAGAAAGCTTCTGGGATTAATAAAAAAGCCACCATCCAATGAGTCTTCATTTTTGCCATACAACAACAATCAAAGATGTAGTATATAAGCGCTGTGTATTAAATCTAGGTCACTGATGTGTTCACATAGGAGATTTTGAGTGGCAAAATTTCCAGAGTTGGAGAATGTGCTGATGAAATGGATTACTTTCTCCAGGTTGGCTAAAATTCCTGTTCCTCCCTGTACTTGGTAAATTGATGGGTTGATTTCAACACTTCACCAATAGGCATGCTTTGGGTTGAAAGTCACTTAATGGAGTTATGTTGGTGTAGATAAAAATGATCCACAACTGCTAGCTACTATTGAACAATTTGTAAGTATAGTACTCTTGCATCGATCTCGCATCACACTGATAACACATACTATGCATGTATATTTGTATACATCCTACACAGTACTACTCCATGACATACCTCCTCCGTTGAACGCCTATCTGCTCAGTATAGCGACCCTTTGAATGTGATTTTTAGTACCTAAATACTCTACATACTTCATTTAATCCTTCAGAGTACTACTAGCTATCAAGAAAGATTCCGCTAATAATGTAGTCACAATCTAAATTCTATTCTAAAACAAAGTCTATCAATCCGCTCTACTTTATTCCCAACCCTTAGATTACCTGAAGACTACTGATTCGACAGGTTATGATCCCCTCATCAACTCCTCATCCTCTGCATCTACTTTCCAAACATCACGCTGAAATTCAGCCAATCTTCATCTCTATCTCAGTCTCATAACTGCTCAAGCGTCGTGCTGATATTTAGCCACTCTCAATCTCTATCTCTACCTCTATCTCATCAATTGTCTTCACTATTCCATCAATCTCTGCCTCAATAATTCCATTCATATCAAAACTCAAAAAATCTCATCTAAACACATCAAATTCTATATAATTATCACTAATGATGCCAACAAATCTCT